>JBBPBO010001985.1:24376415-24395113 GCA_037974295.1 Cicer cuneatum
GTGTGTGAGAGGAGGAAATAAATTATACGAATATAATATTACATTGATTTTTATAAAATTTACTGTTTGATTGAAAGTTTATATTATATATATTGTTCATATAAAATTTAATATAAATAAAAATTATTTGATATATTATTCAAATTAATCAAAATTAATATTTATGCGTCTTAATCATCGATCATATATAAACAATATGTTTTTATAAAATTTATATCTGATTAAAACGTTATTAAATAATCTAACATGGATGTAACATGATATTGAATTAATGTGATTCTTCCTCTCTCTCTATATATAATGTTAACTAGTGTGTAGTTTGTGTCAAACACGAGATATATTATTGTGTAAATAAATTTATTCAACTTTTTTAATAAATTTTTAAAATTGTTTGACTCATGCGATACATATCGTAATGATATATTTTCAAGCATGTGTTAGGCCGCCTTCAATATTATATGCTTAATGTGTTACATGCTTTGTAAATACATAAATCTATATGTCTAAGTATTATAGTATTTTATTTTTATATTCAAACAGGGACCATTTTATCTAAATGATTAGAATGAATAGTGAATTATAACTGAAATGTGAAAATTTAATCTATAAATATAATTATAAGAATTTAAATAAACAATATTCAAATAATTTATAATGGTAAATAGTGTTAATCAAACAAAATTAATAATAATTTATGTAGTTTGTAATACGTATGATTTACAATTGAACTAAATATAACATCATAAAAACATAACTTACAATGTAATTGGTGATTACCAATTTTCAAAACACAAAATAACCTATAACGGAAACACCAATAACCTTTTATTTGATCATAGAAAAAAAACACAAATTCAATAAATCTAATCAATCACGTATGACATTCATTACACATCCATCTAGCAGCTTGTGTAAAATTGTTCAATTCAAACAATTTTGAGAGTATATTTTAATGAATCAAATAACAAAATGTTGTCTTTAAAATGTTGTGTTTTATTTAAAACAATAATATATATATATATTTAAATAAAATTATTCTGTTTCATTTATGGAAAATTGTGCTTTATAGAAGATAGTTATAATTTATACTATTTTATGATAAATCAGATGAAGGTATAGTTGGAATATACGTTAAACGAGTTTTGCACTTCTAAGACATCAATAGTTTTAAAACAAATTTGAAATGCTAAATCATCAAAAATAAATTTTTTTTTACTAAATGGGTAGAATTTGATATAAATCAAAAACTTTTTTGATAATATAAATTACATGATTTTATTTTGATGTATAATATAAATCATTAAAAATATAAATAAATATTATAAAATAAAAATTTTATTAGCATATTTGTTGTCTAAAATACTTGCATATGACTTTCACATTGTATTTTACAGGACAAAGTTTGAATCTCCTCGTAGAGGATTGTAAAATAGTTATTAGTACTACTAAAATTAATAAAAAATACTTAGAATTTTTTTGGTCAAAAATACAAAATATTTTATTCTTTTAAGATTAATGAAGCACAATAGCGAAATAGAAAGACATCTCAACTATATTGATATCACCGACCACAAAAACTACAACAACCCAAAGTATTATTAATAAAAGGAAAAAGAATGAAACAATAAGTCATTGCCTAATTAAAAAATTTGCAAAAAACGAAAAATAAAATCAGATAAAAAGAACGAAGAGAAAAAGAATGTAGTGCAAACAAGAATCTATTCTAGAGGGAAATACCAAGATAAAACACAAAATAGTGCGCCACTAGGGTCCCTTACCACCATCTTGTGCATGACTAGGAGCACTTTGGTTGCGGCATCTGTGTTAATTTTAATCCAACCTAATGAAAAAGGTCATCAACTAACTTGAACAATAGAAGGCGCATTGCGAGGATGACGAGTGATAGCCAATGATTTAAGAATAGAAAACTCCTGAAGGCTTGAATAGGATAAGGTTGATGATGAACATAATGAAAATCATCTTTTAGAGTTAAAACCCAAGATGCTTTTGAAGCAAAGTAGGCCAAACATAAATATGACAGTTATAAAGAAGCATACTGTAACACCCCGAGTTACAGCGCGAGTGTATTTCTTTTTAAACCAAAATAAATAAAAGAATTTCAGAATTAATTCAAAAGAATTAAAATAAAATAAAAATTTAGTCATCTCATAAAATAATACATGTTAACTTCAAATGACAAGAATAATTAAATAATTACATCGTAAATATAACTAAGTAATTTAATTTTGGGAATTAATAGTTTTAATACAACAAACGGTAATACGTCAACAAAAGTTAGTGTCATAACATCTCCAAAACAACATCCGGATCGCGGCCCACTAAAACATTATCAGAGTGCGGAAAAATATACAATTATCTCAAAATAAATAATTACACCCACCGAGCTCAAGACCCTATACAACAAGTCTAAAATGATCATGCACTAAAGCTACAGTAGCATGGTTTCCACCGCATCCTCTACAAGTTTCGTCTTCACCCAGCCGTCCGTCCCTCTGCGTTGTCCACAAATACGCCCTACGTGAAGATCAAGGAAAACTAACGACGTCTCCGTCGTTAGTGCAACCGTCGGTGGGACGGGTTTGGGAATCATCTGAGGGCTTTCCACAATAATAGTAAAGGGTCACCGACTGAAATTAACAATTACCACATAGCAATTATATCAAATATAACAGATACACCCATGACATATTTCAATGCTATAACAACGATAATAAATAAGGATGCTCACTTTTTAAAATACATGACATCTGCATCTTTGCAAAACAACAAACAATTTAATATAAAAATCATGTTGCAAGTACAAATACAATCAACCATTCTCACAATTCATTGGAAACTTAGAATTCATAAGATACTTGAACACATCGATTTCCACTCATCAACTCATATCCAATCATGACTCACAGGTCAATCATCCCAATGCAATATGTATATGCCAATGTACACAACTCTTGGAATTACCAAGGTGCAGTCTCTAACGGACCAGCACTCGTGCAGTCTCTCACGGACCAACACGGTTTACACATGTTAGCCTATCACAGGCCAAACATTACCAAAGTGCATTCTCTCACGGACCAGCACGATTTACGGATTTGAATGGACCACCACGAACACGCGGCCATTCCGTAGCCCAGATAGAATGGACCACCACGAACACGCAGCAGCCACTCTGAACCCGGATAGAATGGACCACCACGAACACGCGACCACTCTACAACCCATCACGGTTACTACATTTACGTGTATTAGCCTCTCACAGGCCAAATACACAAAAGTTAAATCCTCGCACGGATAGAATGGACCACCACGAACAAGCAACCACTCTGAACCCGAATAGAATGGACCACCACGTACACGCGGCCACTCTATAACCTATCACGGTTACTACTTAACTTCACGCACCATCACGGTTACCGCTTCAACTATGTGGCCTATCACGGTCACCACCTGACTATGAAATGCATGGACATGCTATGTTTTCTCTTCACTGAAAACAGTATGCAAAACACAATATGAAATCCCGACACTCCATCACCACCTCAAACCATCTCAAAACATCTCAAAAACTCCACATAAGTTGGTCATAGACCTTCCAAATGTTTTCCAATTCATTAAGTGCATAAACCAATGTTTAAGATAGAGTTTATGAAAAAAATCAATATGTATTCGAATACAGTATCCTTGTATTCGAATACAGATGCGAAAACAGTGAAAAATCAACATTTATGTATTCGAATACGAGGTTGTTGTAGCCGAATACAAATGCGAAAACAGTGGCAAAATCAGTATTCTGTATTCGAATACGAAAGGGTCGTAGCCGAATACAGATGCGAAGGCAGTAGAAAAACTTGCAATCCTGTATTCGAATACGACAAGGTCGTAGCCGAATACAGATGCTAAAACAGTAGCAAAAATCATGTATTTGTATTCGAATATGGAGCGTCGTATTCGAATACGACATTCAAATTTTGAATAAAAACTGGAAATTTACAGGAATGTATTCGAATACACTAGTACCGTATTCGAATACACCTTAAAAAACAGTGAGATTTTCCAGAAAACTTCAACACGTTTTCAAACTTTTTTTTTTAAAAACCAACACAAACACCAAAACATAATCATAACTTCTTTAACCACAAAACCCTAAACATCCTTAACACATATAAATGATTCTAATCATCAACACAACAACAAAAACATCATCAATGCATAAACCCAGGCAGCAACAACACAGAACAACAACAACAGCTCAACAACATGCATTTTCATCATTCATAACTACATGCAAGGCCGTTTCAGTATCAAAACAACAACACCATTTTTAACACACATAACTCATAACAATTATCCATCAAAAATGCATTTGCAGCCCTAAATGCAATCTAGAAAGTTGGAAAGAGCCCCTTACCTTAGTTACGTTTTCTTGCTCGTTTCCATTACCGCAACAAAAACCGGCGACACTCCCGCTCGCGTCGTCGCTACTAAAGTTAGTTCGTTAGCACCGTGAAGATGAGAGGAACGACTTTCCTTCTTGGCACTTTCTGTTTCGACGCTTGGATTTCCAAGTAATTTGACTTTTGAGGATGCTCTTTTTCACCAACACAAACAGAAACAGAAACAGAAGAAGAAGGGAAACAAGGATACACGGCTGGTGAGGAAAACTATTTATGATTTCTGTTTCACTTGCATATATATATATATATATATATATATATATATATATATATATATATATATATATATATATATATATATATATATATATATAGGCATACCTCACATGCCACCTATTATTTTTATGTATAATATATATACATATTATAATTAACTTATCCCTCAAGTAACCCAATATTCCCGTTGCAACTCTATTGACGGATAATTTGTCCGGTATTAATTCTTCGTTAATATAATTAAATTAATTTATTCTTCGTTCGGTATTTTTAATCCAACCTCAAAAATAAATATTTATATATATATATATATAAAATATACATATCTTAAATTTTTTACAAACATTCCAAAATTACACTTGATATTAATCCATAATTTATTTTAAATTTAAGGGTCTTACACATAATTTGAGTAACTGATTTCACCAACTCAACTCTACCTATAATGGACAAAAGAGAACCTTTACAAGTAGCAAACTTAAGAATAATTTTATTCACAATGGGATGAAGATGAATTTTCATAAGCTTACCCTTACATAGAGGAACATCCATGTAATTGAACAAAAGAAAGTCTGCCGAAAAGGCTTGACTCTAAAAACCAATCATATTAATGAAAGTTTCTAGATTTCTTTTGTTGGCCTTAGAGAAAATCAAAATGTCATTGGCATAAAGAACATGAGTATGAGTGGCAAAGTTGTTAGAATCTTTAACCCTTGAACAATCAAAAGTCTCTTAATCATTACCAAACACACGAACAAGAGCAAAAAATGTGTTTAAAGAGCCAAAGACATCCCCAATGCTAATCACATTCCCCTCACCATTCCCTTATCCTTTCCGTCATCTTACTCTCTAATTCCCAAGTCGCGTCTTACTCTCTAATTCCCAAGTCGCGTCTCCAGTAGTCGGATTCCAAATCACTTTGACTAGTGGGATTTCCTTGTTCCTTAGCTGTTTAATCTTCATGTCCTAAATCCTTATAGGTAGTACTTCAAACGACAGATTATCCTTCAGTTGAATTGTGTCTGGTTCGATCACGTGTGACGGATCATAAATGTATTTCCTCAACTGCGACATGTGAAATACGTCGTGGGTATTGGGCAATATTGGAGGTAAAGCAATCCGATAAGCCACTGGTCCAATTCGTGCAGTAATTTGGTATGGTCCAATAAATTTCGGAGTCAATTTTATTGATTTAATAGCTTTGCCAACTCCAGTTGTAGGCGTGATCCTTAGAAATACATGATCACCCTGCTCGAATTCTAAAGGTCTGTGACGCTTGTCCGCATAACTCTTCTGACGATCATGTGAAATCTTCATTTTCTCTTGTATCCTCTTGACCTTCTCTGTAGTCTGTTGCACCATCTCAGGTCCAACAATCATACTTTCTCCATCCTTATACCAGCATAAAGGCGTCTGACACTTGCGTCCATACAAAGCCTTATAGGGTGCCATTCCAATACTTGCATGAAAACTATTGTTGTAAGTAAACTCAATCAATGGAAATACCTCATCCCAATTTCCTCTATCATCCAACACACATGCTCTCAATAGATATTCCAAGGACTGATTTGTTCTCTCAGTCTGTCCGTCTGTTTGCGGATTGTAAGCTGAACTCAATTTTAGTTTCGTTCCCAACGCTTCATGCAGCGCTCCCCAAAAGTGAGATGTAAACTTTGGGTCACGGTCCGATACTATACTCGACGGTACTCCGTGTAATCTCACAATCTCAGCAATGTAGATTTCTGTCAGCTTATCTACTTTATAAGTGGTCTTTACCGGCAAGAAATGTGCGGATTTTGTCAATCGATCCACTATTACCCAAACCGAATCATTCTTTTTCCTTGTCTTGGGCAATCCGGTTATAAAATCCATGGAAATGCTATCCCACTTCCATTTCGGTATATCCAAAGGTTGCAACACTTCAGCAGGTCGCTGATTTCCACTTTCGCTTTCTGACAAGTTAAACAAGCCGATACATACTCTGCTACATGCCTCTTCATTCCTGGCCACCAGTAATTATGTCTTAAGTCATGATACATCTTTGTCACTCCCAGATGAATACTCAACTTACTCTTATGAGCCTCTTCCAAAATTGTTCTCCTCAGATCTGCAACAGCCGGTACACAAATCCTCCCATTACATCTCAAAATATTATCTGGTCCAATCCTGAACTCAATTATCTTTCCTTGCACTATTAGGTTCCTATTCTCTTGGATTAATGCGTCATCTTGAGAATTCGCAATATCCTCGAGTAAACCACTCGAAATTTTTATCATTCCACATTTTAAAATTCCCGGTGCAAACTCTACGCCCAAGTGTAGATCTCTAAATGCTTCCCACAACTCTTGTTGTCTAGCCATTATTATTGAAGATATTGACACACTTCCTCTACTTAATGCATCAGCCACCACATTGGCTTTCCTAGGGTGGTATTGCAATGTGAAATCAAAATCCTTGAGAGTCTCGATCCATCTCCTCTGGCGCATGTTCAACTCTTTATGATCAAACAAATATTTCAGACTTTTATGGTCACTGAATACTGTGAATGTGCATCCGTATAAGTAGTGCCTCCAGATCTTTAATGCAAAAACTACTGCAGCAAGCTCTAAATCATAAGTAGGATAGTTTCGTTCGTGAATTTTCAATTTCCTTGAGGCGTAGGCTACAACTTTCTTGTGTTGCATCAAAACACATCCCAAACCTTGGTGAGATGCATCACAGTAAACTTCATATGGTTCCTCTGGCTATGGCAAGACTAATACTTGTGAGGTTGTCAACTTTTCCTTAAGCAACTGAAAAATTTCCTCACACTTCTTTGTCCATGCAAACGGCTGATTCTTTCTAGTGAGTTGTGTCAAGGGAGCCACAATCTTCGCAAATCCTTCAATAAATCTCCTGTAGTATCCTGCCAGTCCGACAAAACTTCGTATGTCTGTGATAGTCTGAGGCTGTTTCCAGGCAACAATTGTCTCAATCTTTGCCAGATCCACAACAATTCCTTCTTTTGTTATCACATGTCCCATGAAGTTCACTTTCTCTAGCCAAAACTCGCACTTTGACAGATTGGCGTACAATTGCTTCTCGCGTAAAACTTCCAGAACTTGATGTAGGTGCTCTCCATGTTCTTCTTCATTCTTTGAATAAATCAATATATCATCGATGAATACCACAACAAATTTATCCAAAAATGGGCTAAAGACTCTATTCATATAATCCATAAAAATTGCTGGTGCATTCGTAACTCCAAATGGCCTAACAAAATATTCATAATGTCCGTAACGGGTTCTGAAAGCAGTCTTTTGAATATCTCCTTCTCTTACCCGAATATGATGGTAACCTCACTTCAAGTCAATCTTTGAAAACACCGCGGCTCCTCTTAATTGATCCATCAAATCATCGATACGTGGTAAATGATAACGATTCTTAATAGTTACCTTGTTAAGTTGCCTATAATCCACACATAAGCGCGAACTTCCATCCATTTTCTTAACCAACAATACCGGAGCTCCCCATGGCGACACACTTGGTCTGATAAATCCTTTCTCCAACAATCCTTCAATTTGGCCCTTAAGCTCGCTTAATTCCAATGGCAACATCCGATACGGCGCAATTGAAATAGGTCCAGTTCCTGAGTGTAGATCAATAAAGAATTCCACCTTTCTTACTGGGGGTAATCCTGGAATCTTTGTTGGAAATACGTCTGGATACACCTTGACAAGCACCACGTCTTCTATGCTCACATCCATCTTTGCTTCCACGTTAGCCAATGATAGAAATTCCTGAGTTCCTTCTCTCAGCGACACTCCGAGTTTGTTAGCAGCCAAATACCGAACGACTCTAGGTTCGGGAAAAAGAACTAATTTGCGAGCACAATCCAGGACTACATAATTATACGACATCCAATCCATGCCGAGAATGATCTCGAGTGATTGTAGGGGCAAACAGATTAAATTAACCAAGAAATCCCTATTCTGAATAGTTACGAGACAACGTAAACATGCAGTATTTACGGTCAAAGTCTTAGCAGGTGTAGAAACAACAAAATCAAAAGGTAGGGAAGACATAGATAGCTTCAAACGATTCACACAGTCCGTAGCAATGAAGGAATGGGTTGCCCTTGAATCAAAAAGTGCAGTTAGTGTGTTACCTGCAATCTCACAATCTCGCTGGATTAATTTATGAGCTTGACTCCCGGCTTCAGCACCCATGTGATAGACGCGTCCCCTAGCAATAGGACGAGTAGCCCTAGTTGCATTCACTGTTGCTTCCATTTTCGGAACCTTGCAATCCGTTGCAAAATGTCTTGGCTTATGGCAATTGAAACATGGAGGATCCCTTACGGTACAAGCAGTAGCGTAATGTCCTTCTTTCCCACATCGAAAACATCGAACCCCTTGTCCCAATTGTCGTCCAAAATTCTGGTTCCCCGGGCGATTCTGGCCCCTGTTGTTGTTCTGTGGTCGGTTATATGGCTTAGCAACCTGCTTTACTTTATTGTTCTGATAGTGCATCTGACTAGGCCCTCATGAATTAAAGTTCCCTCCTCGGTTGGCCCTCCTGCTCTTTATATCCTTAACCTTTCTACACTTCTCCACTAACGCTTGGAAACGTTGAATTCCCAAGGGTAAAACCGAGTCTTGAATGTCATACTTCAGTCCATTTTGAAAACGATGACACATAAATTGTTCATCCACCTCTTCACGGAAAAATCTAAAATGCCTTGACAAAGATTCAAACTTAGCTGCATACTCACCCACCGTCATGTTTCCTTGGTGTAATTTCAGAAAATCATCACCCAACTTAGTTCTAGTGCTCATCGGGAAGTATTTGTCCAAAAAATTCTTTTTGAACGACTCCCAGTTCACCTCCTCATGAGTTGATCCCATCAGTAGCCTTGACTCCTCCACCAATACTCTGCATCCCATAGCAGCAGATATGTAGTATATATGACCTTTACCGTTGCCTAGCAATTAATCATTTCAAACATTTTTTCCATTTCCTGAATCCATTGGTCCGCTCTTTCTGGACCCTCATCACCTTTGAACTTTGGAGGATTATGACGACGAAAATCCTCTAGTCCTCTTGATTCAGCAGCACGAATCTTTCTTTCTCGTTTCTCTAGATCTCGTTGAGTCTTTGCAGCCGTCTGTGCAGCAACAGACGCAACCATGTAATTCATCGCTTCAGCCATCCGATCATCCCAACTGACGTTTGCTCTTGCAGTGTCGTCTTTTCTTGGAGGCATTGTTTCCTACAAAACCATCATCAAGTAGAAATCTCACACCACTTAGAATAATTCCAAAATCATAACTTAACAACATTATCACTTCAGCACACCACAACTATACAAGCCTTGACACTCTAACTACTTGCTCATATGCATGATCGGATAACGACTCGCAACCAACAATCAAACTAGAGCTCTACCCAAAAATTAACCAAAAGTTCTAACCAAAACATTAACCAAAAGCTCTGATACCAAACTGTAACACCCCGAGTTTTAAACAACGCGAGTGTATTTTTTTTAACCAAAATAAATAAAAGAATTTCAGAATTAATTCAAAAGAATTACAATAAAATAAAATTTAGTCATCTCATAAAATAATACATCTTAAATTCAAATGACAAGAATAATTAAATAATTACATCGTAAATATAACTAAGTAATTTAATTTTGGGAATTAATACTTTTAATACAACAAACGGTAATACGTCAACAAAATTTAGTGTCATAACATCTTCAAAAAAACATCCGAATCGCGGCCCACTAAAACATTATCAGAGTGTGGAAAAATATACAATTATCCCAAAATAAATAATTACACCCACCGAGCTCAAGACCCTATACAACAAGTCGAAACTGATCATGCACTAAAGCTACAGTAGCATGGTTTCCACCGCATCCTCTACAAGTCTCGTCTTCACCAAGCCGTCCGTCCATCTGCGTTGTCCACAAATACGTCGTACGTGAAGATCAAGGAAAACTAACGACGTCTCCGTCGTTAGTGCAACCGTCGGTGGGACGGGTTTGGGAATCATCTGAGGGCAAAGCCCAATTTTCCACAATAATAGTAAAGGGTCACCGACTGAAATTAACAATTACCACATAACAATTATATCAAATATAACAGATACACTCATGGCATATTTCAATGCTATAACAACAATGATAAATAAGGATGCTCACTTTTTAAAATACATGACATCTGCATCTTTGCGAAACAGCAAACAATTTAATATAAAAATCATGTTGCAAGTACAAATACATTCAACCATCCTCACAACTCATTGGAAACATATAACTCATAAGATACTTGCACACATCGATTTCCACTCATCAACTCATATCCAATCATGACTCACAGGTCAACCATCCCAATGCAATATGTATATGCCAATGTACACAACTCTTGGAATTACCAAGGTGCAGTCTCTCACGGACCAGCACTCGTGCAGTCTCTCACCGACCAACACGGTTTACACATGTTAGCCTCTCAAAGGCTAAACATTACCAAAGTGCAGTCTCTCACGGACCAGCACGATTTACAGATTTGAATGGACCACCACGAACACGCGGCCATTGCATATCCTGGATAGAGTGGACCACCACGAACACGCGGCCACTCTACAACCCATCACAGTTACTACATTTACGTGTATTAGCCTCTCACAGGCCAAATACACAGAAGTTAAATCCTCGCAAAGATAGAATGGACCACCACAAACACGCGGCCATTTCGTAGCCCGGATAGAATGGACCACCACGAACACACGGCCATTCTAAACCCGGAGAGAATGGACCAACACGTACACGCGACCACTCTATAACCTATCACGGTTACTACTTAACTTCACGGACCATCACGGTTACCGCTTCAACTCTGTGGCCTATCACGGTCACCACCTGATTATGAAATGCATGTACATGCTATGTTTTCTCTTCACTGAAAACAGTATGCAAAACACAATCTGAAATCCCGACACTCCATCACCACCTCAAACCATCTCAAACCATCTCAAAACATCTCAAAAACTCCACATAAGTTTTTCATAGACCTTCCAAATGTTTTCCAACTCATTAAGTGCATAAACCAATGTTTAAAATAGAGTGTTTGAAAAAAATCAATCTGTATTCGAATACAGTATCCTTGTATTCGAATACATATGTGAAAACAGTGAAAAATCAACATTTCTTTATTTGAATACGAGGTTGTCGTAGCCGAATACAGATGCAAAAACAGTAGCAAAATCAGTATTCTGTATTCGAATACGACAGGGTCGTAGCCGAATACAGATGCTAAAACAGTAGCAAAAATCATGTATTTGTATTCGAATATGGAGCGTCAAATTTGAATACGACATTCAAATTTTGAATAAAAACTGGAAAGTTACAGGAATGTATTCGAATACACTAGTACCGTATTCGAATACACCTTCGAAAACAGTGAGATTTTCCAGAAAACTTCAACACATTTTCAAACTCTTTTTTTTTGAAAAACCAACACAAACACCAAAACATAATCACAACTTCTTTAACCACAAAACCCAAAACATCCTTAACACATATAAATGATTCTACTCATCAACACAACATTAAAAACATCATCAATGCATCAACCCAGGCAGCAACAATACAGAACAGCAACAACAGCTCAACAACATGCATTTTCATCATCCATAACTACATGCAAGGCCGTTTCAGTATCAAAACAACAACACCATTTTTAACACACATAACTCATAACAATTATCCATCAAAAATGCATTTGCAGCCCTAAATGCAATCTAGAAAGTTGGAAGGAGCCCCTTACCTTAGTTACGTTTTCTTGCTCGTTTCCATTACCGCAACAAAAATCGGCAACACTCCCGCTCGCGTCGTCGCTACTAAAGTTAGTTCGTTAGCACCGTGAAGATGAGAGGAACAACTTTCTTTCTTGGCACTTTTTGTTTTGACGCTTGGATTTCCAAGTAATTTGACTTTTGAGGATGCTCATTTTCACTAACACAAACAGAAATAGAAACAGAAGAAGAAGGAAAACAAGGATACACGGCTGGTGAGGAAAACTGTTTCTGATTTCTATTTCACTTGCATGTGTGTATATATATATATATATATATATATATATATATAGGCATACCTCATGTAACACCCCGAGTTTAAAACACAGCGCGGGTGCATTTTTTTTTGTTTTTGTTTTTGAAATCAATTATAAAAATGATTTTCCTGATTTAATTCGAAAGGAATGAAAATAAAGTTTCCGTAAATCAATAAGTACTCAATTTTGGGAAATTTAATATTAAACATTAAGGTATTTTTAAAATGTTAACAATGTCAGAGTGGGGAAAATACAGCGGAAAAGTAATACATTAATTCCCAAAATTCAAACCCCTATACAAAAGTCTAGACTGATCATGCACTAAGCTATAGTAGCACGGTCTCCACCGTATCCTCTATAAGTCTCGTCTTCAGCCAACCGTCCGTCCCTCTGCGTTGTACACGTAGACTCCGTACGTAAAGATCAGGGGAAACTAACGACGTTTCCGTCGTTAGTGTATCCGTCGGTAGGACGGGTTCGGGTAACATCTGAGGGCAAAGCCCAAAGTCCACAATATATAGCAAGGGGTCACCGACCGAAAATAACAGATAATCACATAGCATATATTGCACAACAACATGTATAATCATGATATAACATATGATGATTAGGAAATAATCATGCTCATTTGAAAATTTATGACTTTCATGCCTTTTCAAAACAGCAGTCAATGATTATGAAGTATGCGGTAAGTACAAACACACGTCAACAAAACACAATCATTAATTCAGAATTTCAGATTCTGAACAGCACTCTCACACATTAATTTCCAACATTCATCATATAAAACAATCGTGACACGCCGGTCAAATCCCTCAATGTAATGCATATATGCTCATGTTTAATTTTCTTGGAATCACCAAGGTGCACTCGCTCACAGACCAGCACAATTTAACGACCCTCATGACCAGGGTGCAATCGCTCAACAGATCAGCACCAGTGCAGACGCTCAACAGTCCAGCACGTTTGACATATACCAAGGTACAATCGCTCAACAGATCAGTACCTAGTGCGGTCGCTGAACAGACTAGCACTCGTGCAATCGCTCAACAGATCAGCACGTGGCTGCACAATTCAGGGTATAGACGCTCAACAGTCCAGTACCAGTGCAGTCGCTCAACAGACCAGCACTTATATACCAAAGTACAATCGCTCAACAGATCAGTACTTAGTGCAGACGCTCAACAGTCCAGCACTCGTGCAATCGCTTCAACAGATCAGCACGTGGTTGCGCATTTCAGGATACAGACGCTCAACAGTCCAGTACCAATGTAGTTGCTCAAACAGACCAGCACTCGTGCAATCGCTCAACAGATCAGCACGTGGCTGTGCATTTCAGGGTACAGACGCTCAACAGTCCAGTACCAGTGCAGACGCTCAACAGTCCAGCACTTATATACCAAAGTACAATCGCTCAACAGATCAGTACTTAGTGCAGACGCTCAACAGTCCAGCACTCGTGCAATCGCTTAACAGATCAGCACGTGGTTGCGCATTACTCTGTGGCCCATCGCGGGTACCACTTGACTATCCAATGCATGAATATGCATTATTTCACTTCTCTAGAAATAGAATGCAAAATCAAACAATTCATGCTCTTCATCATGTTAAACATTTCAGCACAGTCATAAATAACAACATCACAATCATGATTAAACAGTAAGTTAATCATTCACATTTTGAAATGTTTTCCCAACCTCTCAAAAATTCAGACACAGTGTTTAAAACTGGGATTTTTCTGGGATTTACGAATCTGTATTCGAATACAGCTCCTCTGTATTCGAATACAGAAGCCAAAAACAGTGCAGATTCAGACTCTGTATTCGAATACATCCCTCTGGTATTCGAATACAGAGGCAGTCTCTGTGTGAAAAACCACATCTTTCACTATATCAGTAAAATCTAAAAACTCCATTACCACCACTTCAAAATGTCATCCAAAGTTCCATTTAAATCCACTACAACATTCCCAGTATCCCCCCAAATACTCAGGGTTTTCAAAACACTCTTAAAATTTGAAATTTTCTGAAAATTCGAATATGTATTCGAATACAGACCCCTTGTATTCGAATACAGAAGAAGGAAACGGTAATTTAACATTCTGTATTCGATTACAGCATGACTGTAGTCGAATACAGGAGTTCAACCTTTGAAAAATTCAGCCTTTTGTAGCATGTCACTTAAAGGTTTTCAACATCTCTCTCTCCTCTTTAAAATCATTTCACAGACTTCTTTTCAAATCATTTAAACCTTCTCAGAGTTTCTCAACACTTCAAAACTCACATGACAATGATTAAAACTTGTTTTTCTGGAAAACACAAATCTGTATTCGAATACAGCTTCCTTGTATTCGAATACAGAAGCTAAAAACTGAGTTTCTGGAAAAACTCGAATCTGTAGTCGAATACAGCATGCCTGTAGTCGACTACAGATGCAAAGACAGTGTTAAAAATTTCACTTTTGTATTCGAATACGACAAGGTCGTAGTCGAATACAGTTGCTTAGTCAGAAGCAAAATCTTACCTCTGTATTCGACTACAGGGGCTCGTAGTCGAATACAAGTTTGAGAACTTTAGTTAAAACAGAACTTGACAGGTTGTATTCGAATACACACCGGTTGTATTCGAATACACCTTTGAAAAACCAGTGAAATACTTCCTGAAACATCTGCACTTTTCAAACTTTTTCTTGAAAAACAACAACCAAATATCAACACAGAATCTGCATTTTCCAGAAAACACTTCCCTCATTTAAATTCTCTTTTTCCTTTTTAAAACATCAACACCACCAGAATCATCACAAACAAGACCAGATTCAGAATCATTTTCATCACCAGAATCCCACAACATAAAACAGAATCAGAACCAGTTTATCCAAAATAGAGACAGATGATCAATCATCAGGACACCATGCAACATTTTAGTGTTCTCACTCATCAGAACAAACATGTAACATTCCAGTGTTCACACTCATCAGAACAAACATGCAACATTTCAGTGTTCACACTCATCAGAACAAACATGCAACATTTCAGTGTTCATAGTCATCAGAACAAACATGCAACATTTCAGTATTCACACTCATCAGAACAAACATGCAACATTTCAGTGTTCACAAAACACCAGAGCAACATACGTGCATTCAGTTTTCCCAAAACACCAGAATGACAAGCAAACATCACAGAACTTTAAGCACCAACAGGATGCATTTTAATGCCATTTTCAAATCAGTTTTAAGACATGCGTTTTTAATCATAACTAAAATGGCATGCAAACATTTTCCAGCATTCACATATAAGTAAAACAACATTTTTTACCAGTAAAAACAGCCAACAACAACTTATCAGAATAATCACTTATCAACAAAAAATGCATTTTCTCTCAAAATGTCATTCTCGAAAATAGCTTTTCTTTTAAAAACAGAACTGAAACAGCACAATTTATGGCCCTAATGCAGCTAAAAGATGGAAGGTGCCATTACCCTTGTAGCGTGCTCTGCTATTTCTCTTGTTCCTGCTGCGTTCCCTTTTCTGCGTCCAAAAACGGTGAAGCTGTTCCCTGAGTTTGCTGCTGCAAAACTGGGTTCTTTCTCTTCGTATTGAGGTGGGGATTAACTTTACTACTGGGGGTTTTCTGGTTTGATGCTTGGAATTTCAGTTAATGGTGTTTGAAGGAATTTCCCTCTCTTCAAATTTGAATTCGGGAATGGCAGAAACAGAGACAGAATGGGAGGGGAGATGGAGTTGGTACATGCAATATGGGCAGTAAGGAGGAAGGAATGGTGTTCTGACTTTACCATCCTTCTCACTCTTATTTATAGACTCTCATGGTGCCACCTCACTTGCCACATGTATGATTTTCCAGCTTTTTAATTGTCCTGCAATTAGCCACTAATGCTTACTTAACGGTCCAATTAATTTAATTACTTGAAATTAAATTAATTTAATTCTTCACCCAATAATTTTAATTCATACTTCAAAATAAATATATATATATATATATATATATATATTCACTCAAAACATACATATATTAAATATTTACAAAAATTCCCAAAATGCCCTTGACAATAATTCCAAAATTAATATTTAAAATTAAGGGTCTTACAATACTAACCCCCTTAAATTAGTTTCGTCCTCGAAACTACATGTCCGTAAATAATTGAGGGTATTGTTCCTTCATTTTACTTTCCAATTTCCAAGTTGCGTCTCTAGTTGTCGGATTCCAAATCACCTTGACTAGTGGGACTTCCTTGTTTCTCAACTGCTTAATCTTCCTGTCTTCGATCCTCACCGGAAATACTTCAAACGACAGTATGTCCCTTAGCTGAATTGTATCAAGCTCAATTACATGTGTCGGGTCTGCAATGTACTTTCTTAGCTGCGACACATGAAATACGTCATGAATGTTGGACAGTATTGGAGGTAACGCAATCCGATAGGGCAATGGTCCAATACGTGCAGTAATCTGGTATGGCCCATTAAATTTAGGAGTCAACTTCCTTGACCTAATAGCTCTGCCAACACCAGTTGTAGGCGTAACCCTCAAAAATACATGATCACCCTACTCGAATTCCAAGGGTCTGCGGCGCTTGTCCGCATAACTCTTTTGACGATCTTGTGAAGCCTTCATTTTCTCTTGTATTCTCTTGATCTTCTCTGTGGTCTGTTCCACCATCTCTGGTCCAACAATCATACTTTCTCCGTCCTTATACCAGCATAAGGGCGTTTGACACTTGCGTCCGTATAATGCTTCATATGGCGCCATTCCAATGCTAGCGTGGAAACTATTGTTGTAGGTGAACTCAATCAATGGCAGAACGTCATCCCAACTCCCTCTGTCATCCAACACGCATGCTCTTAAGAGATCCTCCAAGGACTGATTCGTCCTCTCTGTTTGTCCGTCTGTTTGTGGATGGTAGGCTGAACTCAATTTCAGTTTTGTGCCCAAAGCTTCATGCAGTGCTCCCCAGAAATGAGACGTGAATTTTGGGTCACGGTCAGATACTATACTTGATGGAACGCCGTGTAACCTTACAATCTCCGCGATGTAGATCTCTGTCAGCTTGTCTACTTTATAAGTGGTCCTCACCGGTAAGAAATGTGCGGACTTTGTCAAACGGTCCACTATTACCCAAATTGAATCATTCTTTTTCCTTGTCTTGGGCAGTCCTGTTATGAAATCCATGGAAATGCTGTCCCACTTCCACTCCGGTATGTCCAAAGGTTGCAGCATTCTAGCAGGTCGTTGATGTTCCACTTTCGCTTTCTGACAAGTCAAACAAGTTGATACGTACTCCGCTACGTCCTTCTTCATTCCTGGCCACTAGAAATTCTGCCTTAAGTCATGGTACATTTTAGTTGCTCCAGGATGAATACTTAACATACTCTTATGAGCCTCTTCCAAAATTGCTTTTCTCATCTCTGCAACTTCCGGTACACAAACCCTTCCGTTACATCTCAGAATATCATCTGTTTCGATGCTGAATTAAGTGGTCTGCCCTTGCGCTATCAACTTCCTCTTTTCTTGGATCAATGCGTCATCTTACAGGTTTGCAATCTCCTCAAGTAATCCACTCGAAATTGTTATCATTCCACACTTTAACACTCCTGGTGCAAACTTCACGTCCAAGTGTAGGTCTCTAAATGCTTCCCACAACTCTTGTTGTCTGGCCATTATCATTGAAGATACTGACACATTCTTTCTGCTCAATGCATCAGCCACTACATTGGCCTTCCCAGGGTGATACTGCAAGGAGAAGTCAAAATCCTTTAGAGTCTCCATCCATCTTCTCTGACGCATGTTCAATTCTTTCTGATCGAACAGATACTTCAAGCTTTTGTGGTCACTAAACACGGTGAACGTGCATCCATAAAGGTAGTGTCTCCAGACCTTTAGCGCAAACACTACTG
>JBBPBO010001985.1:24399366-24526878 GCA_037974295.1 Cicer cuneatum
AACAGATAATCACATAGCATATATTGCACAACAACATGTATAATCATGGTATAACATATGATGATGAGGAAATAATCATGCTCATTTGAAAATTTATGACTTTCATGCCTTTTCAAAACAGCAGTCAATGATTATGAAGTATGCGGTAAGTACAAGCACACGTCAACAAAACACAATCATTAATTCAGAATTTCAGATTCTGAACAACACTCTCACACATTAATTTCCAACATTCATCATATAAAACAATCGTGACACGCCGGTCAAATCCCTCAATGTAATGCATATATGCTCATGCATATTTTTCTTGGAATCACCAAGGTGCACTCGCTCACAGACCAGCACAATTTAACGGCCCTCATGACCAGGGTGCAATCGCTCAACAGATAAGCACCAGTGCAGACGCTCAACAGTCCAGCACGTTTGACATATACCAAGGTACAATCGCTCAACAGATCAGCACGTGGCTGCACAATTCAGGGTACAGACGCTCAACAGTCCAGTACCAGTGCAGTCGCTCAATAGACCAGCACTTATATACCAAAGTACAATCGCTCAACAGATCAGTACTTAGTGCAGACGCTCAACAGTCCAGCACTCGTGCAATCGCTTCAACAGATCAGCACGTGGTTGCGCATTTCAGGATACAGACGCTCAACAGTCCAGTACCAATGTAGTTGCTCTCGTGCAATCGCTCAACAGATCAGCACGTGGCTGCGCATTTCAGGGTACAGACGCTCAACAGTCCAGTACCAGTGCAAACGCTCAACAGCCTAGCACTTATATACCAAAGTACAATCGCTCAACAGATCAGTACTTAGTGCAGATGCTCAACAGTCCAGCACTCGTGCAATCTCTCAACAGATCAGCACGTGGTTGCGCATTACTTTGTGGCCCATCGCGGGTACCACTTGACTATCCAATGCATGAATATGCAGTGTTTCACTTCTCTAGAAACAGAATGCAAAATCAGACAATTCATGCTCTTCATCATGTTAAACATTTCAGCACAGTCATAAATAACAACATCACAATCATGATTAAACAGTAAGTTAATCATTCACATTTTGAAATGTTTTCCCAACCTCTCAAAAATTCAGACACAGTGTTTAAAACTGTGATTTTTCTGGGATTTACGAATCTGTATTCGAATACAGCTCCTATGTATTCGAATACAGAAGCCAAAAATAGTGCAGATTCACACTCTGTATTAGAATACATCCCTCTGGTATTCGAATACAGAGGCAGTTTGTGTGTGAAAAACCACATCTTTCACTATATCAGTAAAATCTAAAAACTCCATTACCACCACTTCAAAATGTCATCCAAAGTTCCATTTAAATCCACTACAACATTCCCAGTATCCCCCCAAATACTCAGGGTTTTCAAAACACTCTTAAAATTTGAAATTTTCTGAAAATTCGAATCTGTATTCGAATACAGACCCCTTGTATTCGAATACAGAAGCAGGAAACTGTAATTTAACATTCTGTATTCGATTACAGCATGACTGTAGTCGAATACAGGAGTTCAACCTTTGAAAAATTCAGCCTTTTCTCGCATGTCACTTAAAGGTTTTCAACATCTCTCTCTCCTCTTTAAAATCATTTCACAGACTTCTTTTCAAATCATTTAAACCTTCTCAGAGTTTCTCAACACTTCAAAACTCACATGACAATGATTAAAACTTGTTTTTCTGGAAAACACAAATTGTATTCGAATACAGCTTCCTTGTATTCGAATACAGAAGCTAAAAACTGAGTTTCTGGAAAAACTCGAATTTGTAGTCGAATATAGCATGCCTGTAGTCGACTACAGATGCGAAGACAGTGTTAAAAATTTCACTTTTGTATTCGAATACGATAAGGTCGTAGTCGAATACAGTTGTTTAGTCAAAAGCAAAATCTTACCTCTGTATTCGACTACAGGGGCTCGTAGTCGAATACAAGTTTGAGAACTTTAGTTAAAACAGAACTTGACAGGTTGTATTCGAATACACACCGGTTGTATTCGAATACACCTTCGAAAAACCAGTGAAATACTTCCTGAAACATCTGCACTTTTCAAACTTTTTCTTGAAAAACAACAACCAAATATCAACACAGATTCTGCATTTTCCAGAAAACACTTCCCTCATTTAAATTCTCTTTTTCCTTTTTAAAACATCAACACCACCAGAATCATCACAAACAAGACAAGATTCAGAATCATTTTCATCACCAGAATCCCACAACATAAAACAGAATCAGAACCAGTTTATCCAAAATAGAGACAGATGATCAATCATCAGGACACCATGCAACATTTTAGTGTTCTCACTCATCAGAACAAACATGTAACATTCCAGTGTTCACACTCATCAGAACAAACATGCAACATTTCAGTGTTCACACTCATCAGAACAAACATGCAACATTTCAGTGTTCATAGTCATCAGAACAAACATGCAACATTTCAATATTCACACTCATCAGAACAAACATGCAACATTTCAGTATTCACACTCATCAGAACAAACATGCAACATTTCAGTGTTCACAAAACACTAGAGCAACATACGTGCATTCAGTTTTCCCAAAACACCAGAATGACAAGCAAACATCACAGAACTCTAACCACCAACAGGATGCATTTTAATGCCATTTTCAAATCAGTTTTAAGACATGCGTTTTTAATCATAACTAAAATGGCATGCAAACATTTTCCAGCATTCACACATAAGTAAAACAACATTTTTTACCAGTAAAAACAGCCAACAACAACTTATCAGAATAATCACTTATCAACAAAAAATGCATTTTCTCTCAAAATGTCATTCTCGAAAATAGCTTTTCTTTTAAAAACAGAACTGAAACAGCACAATTTATGGCCCTAATGCAGCTAAAAGATGGAAGGTGCCATTACCCTTGTAGCGTGCTCTGCTATTTCTCTTGTTCCTGCTGCGTTCCCTTTTCTGCGTCCAAAAACGGTGAAGCTGTTCCCTGAGTTTGCTGCTGCAAAACTGGGTTCTTTCTCTTCGTATTGAGGTGGGGATTAACTTTACTACTGGGGGTTTTCTGGTTTGATGCTTGGAATTTCAGTTAATGGTGTTTGAAGGAATTTCCCTCTCTTCAAATTTGAATTCGGGAATGGCAGAAACAGAGACAGAATGGGAGGGGAGATGGAGTTGGTACATGCAATATGGGCAGTAAGGAGGAAGGAATGGTGTTCTGACTTTACCATCCTTCTCACTCCTATTTATAGACTCTCATGGTGCCACCTCACTTGTCACATGTCTGATTTTCCAGCTTTTTAATTGTCTTGCAATTAGCCACTAATCCTTACTTAATGGTCCAATTAATTTAATTACTTGAAATTAAATTAATTTAATTCTTCACCCAATAATTTTAATTCATACTTCAAAATAAATATTTATATATATATATATATATATTCACTCAAAACATACATATATTAAATATTTACAAAAATTCCCAAAATGCCCTTGACAATAATTCCAAAATTAATATTTAAAATTAAGGGTCTTACACCTCACATGCCATCTATTATGTTTATGTATAATATATATACATATTATAATTAACTTATCCCTCAAGTAACCCAATATTCCTGTTGCAACTCTATTGACGGATAATTTGCCCGATATTAATTCTTCGTTAATATAATTAAATTAATTTATTCATCGTCCGGTATTTTTAATCCAACCTCAAAAATAAATTTATATATATATATATAATATATATATATATATATATATATAATATAGATATATTAAATATTTTACAAATATTCCAAAATTACACTTGATATTAATCCATAATTTATTTTAAATTTAAGGGTCTTACACATAATTTGAGTAACTAATTTCACCTACTCAACTCTACCTATAATGGACAAATAGAACCTTTACAAGTAGCAAACTTAAGAATAATTTTATTCACAATGGGCTGAAGATGAATTTTCATAAGCTAACCCTTACATAGAGGAACATCCATGTAATTGAACAAAAGAGAGTCTGCCGAAAAAGCTTGACTCTAAAGACCAATCATATTAATGAAAGTTTCTAAATTTCTTTTGTTGGCCTTAGAGAAAATCAAAATGTCATTGACATAAAGAACATGAGTATGAGTGGCAAAGTTGTTAGAATCTTTAACCCTTGAACAATCAAAAGTCTCTTAATCATTACCAAACACACAAACAAGAGCAACAAATGTGTTTAAAGAGCCAAAGACATCCCCAATACTAATCACATTCCCCTCATGATGTAGGAGGGTTCACAGCTAGAATCGAGGAAGAAACAGCTTTGCGGACAAAAGCAGCAGAAAATGCGGAAAACGATCGTTCGGTGTTAGATTGTCTATTATTATACCTTTCCGAAAAAGGAATCGCGCCACGAACACAACTCATGGATTTACCATGAAGTATGGGCTCCAGAACTGTTTTGAGCTCGTCTTGGGTCTCAAAATAGCCATTTTAGTTTTTCCCGTAATTTCGGGCTTTTCTGTTTTACAGCCGTTTTAGCTTTTCCTTTAATTTTGGACTTTTCTGTTTTACCTAATTTTCGTACTAGGGTTTCTATTATCTATTTAAAGAATTTCTATGCTGTAACAAATGGTATCTTTGAATAAAATAATTAATTTTGAGAGTTTTTCTCTTCTCTGGTGGATTCCATAACTTTTTCTTTTTTTAGGATTAACGCTTGCTAACCCTTTGCGATTTCCGACTGCGTCAGGTGGCAAAGAGCAGGCTTTCTCCTGTTTCTTTTTGTAGCTTGAACAGCCATGGGAGATCAACCAGTCACAAGAGCAGACATCGAGGGTATCACTGCGGCTTTAACCGCGGTCCTTACTGCTTTGACTACGCAGATGACGACTCAAGTGGCGGCTTTGACGGTTCAAGTGAACGCCATAAATAATAGGAGGGACAGAGGCAGGAGAGACGAACCGCCCAGGCGTCCACATGGAGGCTTGCAGGCTTGTGTTGAATCGGACTTTAGTTCTGAAGAAGAGGTTCAGGAGGAGAATCAGGGTTTCGATAATCAACAGAATCGCAACGACTATAGAGTCAACGCTCATATCCCGTTGTTCTATGGAACTATGGGGGTTGAAGAGTTTCTGGATTGGCAGATTGAAGTTGATCGGTTCTTCGACGTGATGGGTGTGCTAGAAAACAAGCAGGTGAAGATGGTGGCAATTCGATTGAAGAGTACCACTGCTGTGTGGTGGGATAAGCTTGTTGTTCAGAGGCAGCACCAGAGGAAAGCGCCAATCAGAACGTGGAGGCGAATGAAACAGCTGATGCTGGAGCGTTTCTTGCCTGAAGATTATGAGCATATTCTGTACAACATGTATATCGATTGCGTTCAGGGTAGAAGGAGCGTGACCGAGTATACAGCAGAGTTCCTGCGTTTCTCAGAACGCAATGAACTAGGAGAAACTGAGGGTCAGAAGGTGACTCATTATATTAATGGCTTGAAGGGGTCGATACAGGAGAAGATGGGTCTGCAGACTGTCTGGACCGTGACGGAGGCCTCTACGTTAGCCTTGAAAGCGGAACTGATGGAGAAATCCCCCAGAAATTTCTCATCTTTTTGCAGATTCACTCTACAGGGTAATTCTGAAGTTGCTGGTGATAAGGATAAGAGTGTTGCTGCTAAGGATTCTGACTCCTCGGAAAAAGGAACCAGTGGAACCAGTAGTGCTACGCCCAACAAGAGGGCGAACCAGAAGTCAGCCAACCCATACGCGAAACCGACGGGAGATAAGTGTTTCTGTTGCGGTGGGCAGGGTCACAATTCGAATGTTTGCCCTTCCAGGAGAACGTCTGCAGTCTTGAATGAGGAGTCTGAGGAAGAGGAAGCAGACAACGAGTATGACGGTGTTGAGTTCGCTGAAGAAGCGGTGAATTTTGTGCTGGAGAGAGTTCTGTTGTCTTCAAAGGAGGAGGGGCAATGGAAGAATCTTTTTAGAACACATTGTTCTATTAAGAATAAGGTGTGTAATCTGATCGTGGATAATGGGAGTACAGAGAACTTGGTATCCCAGAAGCTGGTGGAGTACCTAGAGTTGCCGACAGAACCGCATGCCAAGCCTTATGCTTTAGGCTGGGCGAGTAAGGGTTCGCAGGTCAAGGTGACGAAGACTTGCAAGGTGCCTATTTCCATCGGAAGGCATTACAAGGAAGAGGTAGTGTGTGGTGTTCTGAATATGGATGTGTGTGGTATCCTACTGGGGTGACCTTGGCAGTATGACAATGATATCACGTATAGAGGCAGAGATAATGTGATGATGTTCACCTGGGGAACGCACAAGATAGCTATGGCCCCGATTTCTGGTTTTAATAGAAAAATAGGGAAGGAGAAGTCCAGTTTTCTTGTTATGACGCAGGATGAACATGACCTGACTGAGACCTTCAAGGAAACTGAGTGGTTTTGCCCAGTGGTGGCCAAGGATGTGCAAGCCGTTAAGGAAGCTGTCAAGGCGAAGTTAAAGGCTACTGGGCAAAAGAACAAAGTCGTTGCTGACAAGCGCAAAAGAGTCAAGGTCTTTGCTGTTGGAGATGATGTGATGGTGTTCCTACGTAAGGAGAGGTTCCCAGTTGACACTTACAAGAAGCTTCAGCGTCGCAAGTACGAGACTTTCAAGGTGCAGAAGAAGATCAATGACAACGCCTATGTGATCGACTTGTTGGGATCCATGAATATTTTCAATACCTTTAATGTGGCTGATATTTATGAGTTCCATGAAGATGCTGACCTTTATTCTGGTATGAACTCGGGGTCGAGTTCTTTAGAAGTGGAGGAGACTGATGTAGGAGGGTTCACGACCAGAATTGAGGAAGAAACAGCTTTGCGGACAAAAGCAGCAGAAAATGCGGAAAACGATCGTCCGGTGTCAGATTGTCTATTATTATACCTTTCCGAAAAGGGAATCGCGCCACAAACACAACTCATGGCTTTTCCATGAAGTATGGGCTCCAGAACCGTTTTGAGCTCTTATTGGGCCTCAAAACAGCCATTTTAGTTTTTCCTGTAATTTCGGGCTTTTCTGTTTTACAGTCGTTTTAGCTTTTCCTTTAATTTCGGGCTTTTCTGTTTTACCTAATTTTCATACTAGAGTTTCTATTATCTATTTAAAGACTTTCTATGCTGTAACAAACAGTATCTTTGAATAAAATAATTAATTTTGAGAGTTTTTCTCTTCTCTAGTGGATTCCAGAACTTGTTCTTTTTTTAGGATTAGCGCTTGCTAACCCTTTGCGATTTCCGACTGCGTCACCTCACCATTCCCTTATCCTTTCCGTTACCTCCCTCACCTTGACCAACCACCACATCCCTCACTACAACACACTCACCTTCATCTAGAGCCATATCACCAATACCATCACCTAGAGATTCACCATCCTCATCACACTTACCACCTTCTCTATTCCCACTTACCTCAAAACCAAGAATATCATGCTTACCCTCCCCAACTTCATCAATAAACTCCGAAAGCATATTATTATCAATACAATCACACACAACAACATTATCAATACCTTTCAAAACTGCCCCCATCATCTGTAGACTTTTGAATAATGACATCATTATTGCACACACTAACTCCTAATCTATAATCAAAGAATCCATGTTCTGCAAAAGCATATATCTACCCACAACACGCTTAGCATACAAACAAACCAACTTTTCCTTCTTTATGTTAGCCAAATTGGATTTACAACTAGAAAAAGTTTGGTCAATCAAATGAATGGGAACCAAGGAGAAAAAGGTTTTCATTTTCAACATTAACAAGAAAAATATATCCTTCCCTTTCTACCCAAAACTTATCACCAATTTTTTCAGACAAATCAATATCAATTAAAAGTTTAGCAAAATGACCAAAATAACAGTCAAAAGAACCCTTACTTGTTGTGGAGTCCAAGCTCATCGGCGTAAATGCCTGAATCCGTTGCACAAGCCCTACTTCCACCATGATACCATTATTCACAACATCAAATATATCAATCATAGCTTTCTCTACTCTCACAATAGCAATAACACAATTTATGTCATGATCATCAACAATCACACCAACTTTGTCATAATTCACTACAACATTCACAACATAATTTACAATGGAAGTCACAACACTATTCACGAAGGTGTTGGAATCAAGATAGTTTTGAAGAACAATTCCTTACTTGTTTTGTTGAAAGCAAAAGGTATTTTGTGGGAATAATTTAATGTGCTAATTTTTTAATTAAGTGTGCAGAAAAATAGTAGAAACATATACATTCCAGACCCATAATCTGATTAGAGGAAACAACACAATTAGAGGAAACACGCTCAACTGTGAGTTCATTTTGATGTCTCTGATGCACTCACTTTAATGTCTCTGATGCACTCATTTTAATGTTAACTCTGAAGCGCTCAATCTGATAAACTCACTCCGACTCTGACATACAACATGTTCTGATAAGTTGCCTTTGCCTTTGAAAGTAATTGAACAAAAGCAAATTATTGACTCTGCCTATGATATTCACACCTTATCATCTAACTATGAGTATCATCCGTCTGACAAAAGTCAACTCCTCTAAAAAAATTCAACGTATAAGTTATCATTCTTGAAAAAGTCAATATCTTTGACAAAAAGTCACGCATATGAAAAAGTCAATGCGTATGACAAAAGTCAATGATTCTGGAAGTTACCTATGTTATGAAGTTGTTACTCTAAAAATCTGGAGGATTCCAAATCAGACTCTAATACAAGCAAATGTTCCTTTTGTTCTTGATACTGGAAGAATCCAACAAATTCTCAGTCGATTACCTACTTATTGCACCGAATAAAAATATTTGACTAAGTATTGTTAATTGGCAGAATTAATTTGCAACAAGACTTCACATCTGACAATGATAATGATTTTTTCAAGTCTTCAATAACAATCAGAATTGGAACACCACTTCATCGCAACAGTTCAAGGTATCGATTCATATATGAACAAAATTGAAACAAGACAATGTTTCAATTTGAAGAAGAAGAAACACAACATTCCAGAATTGAGTATATAAAAGGAACTCTCTCTCTTTCAGGCAATATACATAACTGCATTGAACAATCATACAACAATTCTCACCCAACTACTTTGCACAATAACTGAAAAACTTCATACGGTGAATCCACAAGAATTGAATAGAAACTCTTAACAAATTATGGACTTGGAACTTTGAATAAAATTGAAGAACTTTGACTCAAACAACAAAAGTTGATCCAACATTGAATATCAAAAAAAATTGATCAACAATACTTAGAACAAAATTCAAACGTATTTATTGTATGAATACTAATCACTTGTACAAATACAAATTCATCTTAAGTGTTAAAGTGTTAGACACATATATATCCTCTCATTGAGAGTTAAACAAAAACCAAACAAACTCGTGTAAATTGGCCCATTAGTGACTATTGTTTTTGCCTTAACGTGTTGTAGGTTCAACTAGATGGTTGAGTAGACTTAACTGGGTGAGGTTAAGTGTTTTGTAATTCAAGTCGAATTATTGGAAAAAATCCTTCAGGTGAAGGTACTGGACGTAGCCAACCAGGTTGTTGATGAACCCGTATAAAAATCCTTGTGTATTCTTCTACTTCCATTTGCTTTTATTTTCTAAATTGATTTGATTACCTGGTAACAATTAAATTTCAAAAATAATTTTAACAAACTATAACACAATTCAAACTCCTTTTCTTGTGTTATTGAAACTTCAATTGGTATCCAGGACTGAGCACTTAACAATGTTGCGAAAAGATGTAATCACTTTTCTATCACGACTAATCTTGGTGAAGAAGCTGTTGGAGGAAATATTAACAAACCCCCACTATTTGATGGAGAATGCTTCGAATATTGAAAAGAAAAATTACAAAGCTTTTTTATTTCTCAAGACTCTAATTGTAGGATTTAGTTGAAGAAGAATACATTGTCCCAACAAATGATGGCACTAAAGTGTCTAGGAAAAACATGAGTATTGAACACGAAAAACTATATAAAATGCATCATAAGGCAAGGAACTTTATGATGAATGCAATTATATTCAAAGAATTTGACAAACTCACCAACAAAAAAACAACCAAGAGTATATTTGATGCTCTAGTTCTAACATATGAAGGGAATATGCAAGTACAAGAAGGAAAGGCAAATCTTCTTGTCAGAAAATATGAATTATTCCAAATGGTTGAAGAGGAAAACACCGAGACAATATTTTCAATATTTCAAACATTGGTTTCGGGCTTAAAGGTATTGGAGAAAAGCTATATTATGGCAGACCACGTAAAGAAAATTCTTAGAAGTCTTCCAAGTAAATGGAGACAAAAAATCACTACCCTACAAGAAGCAAGGAATCTAAACAATCTTCCTCTGGAAGAATTCATCAGTTCACTCCAATAACATGAAATAGAATCGGCAGAGGATGAGCCAAAGAAAAAAGCAAAAATCCTTGGCTCTTAGATAAAAAGAAAAGAAAGCTTTACAAACAATTAATGAATCAGATGATGAGAACGAGGATTCAGAAGCTGAAGAACTATATTTCATTTCCAGAAGAATTCAACGTATGTGGCATAAAAAGAAATCTTTTCCTCGAAGGGACTTCAAGAAATTTCAGAATAAAGAAAAAGGAATTGATAAAAGGAAAGTGGTATGTTTTGAATGTCAAGAATTTGAACATTATAAGTCTGAATGTCCTAAACATATAAATCAAAAGAAATAATCAAAGACTAAGAAGAAAGGTCTTATCATATGGGATGACATAAAAGAATCATGAATATGCAAACATGACACTAATGGCCAACATACAATCAGACTCTGACTCAGATTGTGAGGAAGAAGTAGAGGTATTTTCCAATCTATCTCGAAATGATCTTATTATTGGACTCTAACCTCCCGATTGAACTCTTGATTACTAGTGTCTGTTTTTCTTAGAAATCAAAAGGGTTAATATATATATATATATATTTAGTGTGAGAATCCATTGGTCTAAGTGTAAATCTTATATAAGTTAGTCCACCTAATAACTCAACATAAATGATAAATTTCACTAATTCAACTATATATTATTAACATAATATATTAATGATCAAACACATAAAATTTTATATAAATCCAAAACTCGTAGCTATGTAATCTTGTCATTGATATTTACTTATATTTTTTAAAAACTTATTATACGTTCATTTGAAATTATTTAATGAACTATTAAATAATTTTAAAATTTTATAAAAATTTATGGAGTTGATCTACTCAATAAAACCTTTTGATTTGATCATTAGATTAATAAAATTAATCATTTATATTGAATTATTAAGCAAAATAACTTACGTAAGACTTACCGCCTGAGTTAAGGGATATCCACTCATATTTTTAACTATTTATATTTTATTTTATACATTTAAGTAAAATTTGACAATAAAATAAAAATAATTATCAATCTATACCAAATCGTGTTTATTAATGGAAATTTTCATTAATAAAATTACTTTTTTTAATAAAATCTTTTATAATTAGAATCCGTGCTTAAAATCATTCTTTAAATTCTTTTTATAAAATTATTTCATGGTAAGGAAACGGTGACCCATTCTATGGTAAAGAAGATTTTAAAATTAATTGAGCACTTATAAATTAATTTATATTTATATTTTTTTAATAATCCTAAAAAAATCAAATCTGCAACTTTTCAGAACCAACACCAATTTTTTTTTAACAAAATCAAGATATTGGAGTTCAAAATCATTTATTTATGAACAAGAATCAAACCCCGTAATTTAAAAAATTTGTTTATACTACAACTGTTTTATTAGACCCTGGTGTGTATGCGGAATAGACCCTCCCATTTTTTCCTCTCATTTCTTCACGTTTTTTTAATCTTTTAAAATTTTCTTTTCCTTAATTCTATGTCTCTCTTTCTTTATCAATCTTCTCATATTAATTTTTCTTCTTCTTCAATTTAAAGAAATTTTGTATTAGGAAGAATATTAGTAAATATTAGTAATTTTTGTGGGTGGACATCAAACTTCTAAATTTTATTATCACTGTATTTTTTAAAATTTCACTTTATTTACCAAGCCAATTTTATATTCCTAAATTTTTACTATGTTTGACATCACTATATATATTTAATATTAGAATAGAGTTGTCTGAATCACTGGAATTTTCAAAAACTAAAAACATAACCAATTCCGCTGCTGTGGTGAACAATGAGGCTAACAATTCCAGTGTAATACAAACATAGTAAAAATTTAGGATCCCTGCTGTCACGAACCAATTCCACCTATGCGAGCACTTTAACTCCAAAATCAGAATCCACCTTTAAATTATTTGACATGAAATTCCACACTTTTGAAACAATCACACCCAATTAATAACCAACAAGACAGCCACTGATAAAACGTTAGTTCAGCAACGATTGAAATGAAAGTTTTTTAATAAGTAGACATAAAATTTCATACAAATCAAAAACGTACCAGGATAAATGGGGCCAAAAGACACTTCATTAATACTAACATACTCAACACATTTAATATTACCCGTGGTATCCACTGTCCATGAAAACCAATTTTCCTAATTTTAGTGTTGACTTTTTGAAACAAAATAATTTGACACAAATGGTTAATAAATAGTTTGACACTAATCCTGAATAATTTTTTTTATAAATTACTATTCTTAGATAACCGGAGAATTAAGGAAATTAAAAAAAAGAAATAAACCTACTTTTTAAGTTTTTATTTGGCACTCCAAAATTTTCGTTGCTACTTTAAAAAAATGGAGGGACCGGACCATATAATAATCTGGAAAAAGAAAAAGAGAGATGAATCCAATTCACAACAACTATTGGCCTCACTACAGCTGAAGGGAATCGCTCATGTGCATGGTGGCACCCAAGAAATCTTCTCAGAATTTGAGACACACGTTGAGATATCTGTTTCCATCTCTGTCATTTTGTCATTGGTAAATTCTTATGAATTCATGAGTTTTGTGATACGTTAGTTAAAATAAATTTAAATAATTTAAAATTAATTAAATGTTAAATAATGACGTGACTTTCTATGATAGATTATAGAATATTATAACCAACCAAACTCTAAGTTAAAAGAGCGTTCGCTCACTTTAAATATAAGTAATATAAAACATTTTGTGCTACTTAAGAATCACAATTAATTTTAGAAAAAAGTTGACTTCTTCTTCTTCTTCGAATTCTTTTTCTTCTTCTTCGAATTCTTCTTCTTCTTTCTTCTTCGAATTCTTCTTCTTCTTCTTCTTCGAATTCTCTTTATTTCTTCGAATTCTTCTTCTTCTGAATTACCAAGGCCACATTCTCTTAGAATTAGTTGGATAAAAAAATGTGACTTTAAATCTTATTGAAAATGTGAGATGGATACAATTGAAGTTGTATTGGAGTCTCACTTCGTCAAAATTCTGACCGTTGCATGTATATATGTGTTTAAACTACCTCGTTTTTTGAAATAGTGTTTAATAGTGAGATCTAAATCTTTGAACATTATGAGTTTATTTAATAGATATAAATTCAGAAGATCCAAACATAAGTTGATCTAGTAGATAACAATTCAATTTATTTCTTTTAGCAATGTGAGTTTATATTTTATTGTCAATGTGATAAATTTATTGTGAATAATATACAAATACAATTTATATCTTATAAGAATGTGAGTTTAAATTTTTTATTCAATTAATTGGTCTCAAGTGGTTAACAAGTCTCAGTTAAGGAAGAATCGTTCCGAAAAATTCAAATTTAAATTCTAATCGAAACAATTTTTAGACAGATTTTACTTATCTCACGATCGAATTTTGGATTATTAAAGTCTCATTCTCTTAGAACTAGATGGTCGTTAAAAAATTGTGAGTTTAAATCTTATTGTCAATATGAGAATTTTATTGTGGATAATTATAATATGTAAATACATTATAAGCATTTTCCGAGCCTTGCGATTTTCATGTTACTATATTAGTGAGCCCCATAGATCCACTCACAAACATTTTTTTATAAACAAAACAAAAAAGGTACAATGAACAAGCAGTTGGAACACTGATCATTTGATCCATATTGATCATGTTGACAATTACTTTTGCTCAACCGATTTCTCTCTCGACAAATCATGCTATCCATAATGCCAACAACGGTTGGCCAATGTCTTTGCCCCTTTCTATGATCTAGAGAGTGCAAGCTAGATTGAAGTTGTGACACATGCTAGTCATTATTAGATTAAGACAATTAAACAGCATAAAAGTAAATTATAGAAAAAAATGATTTCGTACATCAAAGAAAGAAACCAAAGTAAAAGGTAACACACAATCACATGATAAAAAGATCCATAATATATTGCGGTGAATAAAATCTCTAAAATGATGGTAAAATTAATACTTATATATGAAATACTCCACGCATAAAAAATATATGAAATTGATTTTACAATATATTTCATATATATACATGAAATATATTAAATTAATTAATACTTAAAATGTTGCAATTCTTCTTCTTCTTCTTCGTGATTGTGCCAAGGTATGATGCTCTCATGATCTTTGGAGATAAAGCAAGCGTCTGACTTCCTCTGTTTCGAATAAGTTATCTCTTGTGAAAGTCAATGTTCTAGTAAAAATCAACTTCTAGAGAAAAATTAATATTTTAGTAAAAGTCAATGCCAAGAAAAACGTCAACTTTTGAAAATAGTCAATGCCTATGGTAAAAAGTCAACATTGGAAAAATACATTGCATATGGTAAAAGTCAACACGTTTGACAAAGTCAACGTTTGACAAGAGGAAAAGATCAGATACATACAAGGAGTGCACTGCCTTTGATTATCAGCATTGCTTCTGATTATCAGCACTGCTTTTGGTAAATCTGTTGGCTCTGATAGTCCTACCTCTGATTTTTCAAAGCTTCTGGTCCAGTACTTCTACTTCATCTAAACTTAATTCAATAAAAGAACATGTATTCTGAGTTATTGTTGAAACCAATTTGGTTCTAAGTACTTAGGATTTTGATGTTTACAAAAGCACTCCATGTAATCTTATTTTGTACTTAGAATTATTATATTAAATGCCACCAGAAGATGAAGTTACCAGAGGCAGAAGATGAATTACCAGAGGCAGAAGATGAATTACCAGAGGATAAAATCAGACTAGAGGATACACCTCCAGAAAATACCAGATAATGCATCCAGAAGGTACAAGAGGATGCATCCTGAAGGCACCAGAGGATACACCAGGATGTCAAAACACCATCAGAGGATATCTTTCCTGGCCCAGATCAGAAGGAAGCAGAGTCCAGAAGGAGACCTGGACCAGACCAGAAGGAAGCCTGCCAGAGGGAGACTTGTTCCATATCAGAAGGTATCATAAGTCAAACTTGGTCCAGAATTAATTCTGACCAGAAGATAGCCTGGTCGTGAAATGATAATCAGTCCAAACATGATCCAGACTTAATTAGAGCATAAAAGAATTGGTCCAGAACAAGAGATTTAATCCAGATTTGGCCCAGACCAAAAGATAGCATGGTTTAGAGTATGAAACTAAGTCTAGACCAAAAGAAATGATTGTCTAGATTTAATCCAGACCTGATCCAGATCAGAAGGTAATTGTCCAAACTAAAATATCATAAGTCCATATTTAATTTCAGTTCAATCCAGACCCAGTCCAGAATTGGTTCATATCAGAGGGAAGATATTCAGAACAATGGTCCAGATTTAAGCATCATGGCCCAATGTTGGCTGAGATAAGAAGATCAGAACATGTGGTCCAGTGTTGGCCGAAATCAGAGGATCACAGCAGATCAGATTATATGTTCCAGTGATTGGCCAAGATCAGATGATCAGAACGTGTGGTCCAGTGTTGGCCGAGATCAGAGGATCACAGCAGATCAGTTTGTATGGTCCAGATGTGGACGAGAGTTGAAGATCAAACAGTCCAAATTTAATCATGATGATAATCAGTGGAGACTTGATTAAATTTGATCAAAGTATTAAAAGGATTTGATACAAAAATAAATTGAAGTCTTGTGGGAATTCAGAAGCTATTGGCAGGAAGAAAGATTTGGTTTAGAATTAACTAAGAACAGGATTGGCCAAAGTTATTTTTGAAAGCAAATCTGGAGCTAAAAATATATGTTTTTTATTTAAGTGAAACCCGATTGGCCAAGGTATTTTTGCAAGAGTATCTGGCAAGATACAGCTCGAACTTAAGCATGGAAGAAACCCTAATTATTCATCTATAAAAGGAGGCTCAAGGCAGAAGACTTAGCATAGAAAATACTTGAGAGTCATACACCTCCCAAAATCAAAATACTTGAGTTTTCAGTGAGGTCAATTGTGAGTATCCGCTTTCCAGAAGCAAATACTCTAAGATTTTCTTTCCCTTGTGTTAGATCTAAGTTGTTGAAGTAGAGTCTACAATCTGAAGGAGTCAGAAGGAGTAGCAGATTACTTAGCAGTTAGATTCACGGTTCTTTTCCTCAAAAGTCTAGGATTGTTAAACTGTTTGAGAAGACTGACTTGGAGGGTCAGTGGTATTGTTGTAATCCAAGGTTTTTGAATTAGTGAAATCCTTCAAAGTGAAGGGACTGGACGTAGCCTAGTTAACGGTGAACCAATATAAAATTCTGAGTTTTATATTTACTTTATATCCGCTGCTAACTCTGTTTTATTCATACATCAGGTTTTGTTATAAAACTGCAAAAACAGAAAAAGTAATCAAGTTAGTCAAACACAATTCAACCCCCCTTCTCGTGTTTGCACCTTCAGGAAAGAACACAACAATTTACAACATTTTAAAAGAGAAACAAAACACAAAACATCAAGATAAATACTGAATTCTAAATTGTTCACATTTATATAAGTGTCGAGAAAGAAAATCTGAAAGCATTATCTTGTAAACATTCTAGTGAGAGAGTTAATTCAACAAACACTTATTTTTTTGTAACCAAACCCAATATTGGTTGATTGTTTTCCTTAACGGCTTGATAGTACTAAACTAAAAGTATAGAAGACATTGTTAGAACTTGTAATTTAGTCCAATAGTTGCTGCCATATCCTCAACAACTTGACAGTACAAAGTTGGAGGTGAAAAGATTGAACACAGTCATTGTGACCAACCAGTGTTTAAGTGTAAGTCACTACGCTAAAAATAGCTTTTTAAGCGCTGTAATATCTAGTGCTGTTAAAAGATATAACAGCGCTATTGAAAATAAAAAACGCTGTGATAGGTACAAATATATAACGCGCTTATCTTAGACTAGTTTTACAGTTCTTTTTCAAAAAAACGCTATAATAGGTACATATATATAGCGCGCTTCTCTTAGACTAGATTTACAGCGCTTTTTTGAAAAAAAAGTGCTGTAATAGTACATATTTATAGCGCGCTTGTATTATCAACTAGATTTACAACGCTTTTTTAAAAAAAGCGCTGTAAAAGGCTAGAGAACCAAAGGATAATAGAAAATTGTAGGATTTAGACAAGCCATTAAATTATCCTTATGCATTTTTCCAATATAATCTTAAGACAGTTTCTATCTGTAATCCCCCAACATTTCATTACAAAAAACATGGTCACAAACTTAGTTTATCTACATTAAACATGTTCAACTCGAGTAAAACCAAAATGAAAGTTGATCTACAAGGATTAGTTTCATGCCCAATAAAAAATGGCAGTATGGTGAAAACAACCAATTCATTAATTCTATCCCATAATTAGCAAAATGACACATAAATCATATATAGTCGTATAAGTTTCAAAGAGAGGTTAGCTATTTATACCTCTGCCCCATGATCAGACAAATAGCCACCATCCTCAACTTTTCTTTTGCTCTGCAAGGCATCAAGCAGATCTTCCCAAAGAGGGAAGAAGCACAAAAAAAAACATGCTTAATACAAACACATGAATTAAAAATAATAAAATCTGAATAAAGATTCAACTAGAAAAAGGATATACCTCTATTGGTCTTTACTTCTTTAGGGTCTTTCTTTTCCTTAGCTACCCCAAAAACATCATGGCACAAGTCTTTCATAGTAGTAGAAACCTGAAGCAAAACAACCATGTACAATTCATTTAAATTCATTAATAACACCACTCACAAACCAATAAAAAAAAACATCACACATTACATTAAATAAATTCATTATAAATATACAACACTTACACTAGAAAATTCAGATTCAGATGTACCACATAGTTCAGTTAGCTTAATCTTGTCAACTTTGAGCTACAAAGTACAAACACAAATCATGTCATTATAATATAGAGTATGACCATATGATGTGTGTGATGTGTTTGTGTTTTGAGATTATAACAAATGTACCTTTTGTTTCTTTGCACATAAATAAAAAACAACAACCATGAACACGAGACGAGTAAAATCAGCACTAGCATGGCGAGCAGCCGACAATGATGAAAGAAACCGATCCTTATAACTGCAAGCAATAAAATAAAATCATTTCCGCAACATATTAGAGAAAACATTTTATCAAACAGGTAGTGGATATTGTTTATAATGATAAAATTAACAACTTACATCTTGAGACCATTGCAGACATAAGGTATAATTCGAAAACAACCAAATGGGATCGCCAATTCTCTCACATCTAGCTTCAACCTAAAACTCCAAATCTTCAATTACAAAACGAAAAAAAAAATAAAGAAAAAAAATATAAAACAATGTATAGAAAAGGGGAACGAACTTGACGCCAAAACCATTATGATGTGAATTATAAGATCTAATGTAAGCTCTTTCGAACATTCCACTGAGTCTAACCGCCGAAGATCGATCGAAGAGAACACCGAGTCTCGTCCCTGCGATCTCCATACAGATGATAGCTTTTGCATCTTCACCATATGATTTATTAGGTAACAATTTATCTGGTTTATTAGGTAATTAACAATTTATATGATTTATCAAAGTTATGCCAACTACTATCATGTAAGATTTTATATGATTTATCAGGTAACAATTTAACAGTTTTAGAGATAACAACAAATTAATAAATACAATACTTGAGACAATAATCACTCAGTAGAAATGCGCGCACAGTAGAGGATGATTCAACGAGAAGATGACGCACAGTAGAAGAGAGGAGGGTTCGTAGGGAGATAACGTATTAAATATGTTTTTATTTATTTCTCAATAATATATAACTTGAATTGAACTTGTAATTTTATAGCGCTTTTGTCCATAAGCGCAATATTTACATCGTTTACAGCGCTTATATACAAAGCGCTCTAAAAAGTGCTGTAAACATAGTGTGAGAGCGCTATAGTTTACAGCGCTTGTATACTAAGTGCTCTAAAAAGCGTTTTAAACATTATGTGAGAGCGCTATATTTTACAGCGCTTATATGCAAAGCGCTGTAAACATTATGTGAAAGTGCCATGTGACCCTACAACAACGCTTTCAGCAAAAGCGCTGTAAATCCTAAACCTTATATGACCCTACAACAATGCTTTTGCAAAAGCGCTTGTTAGAAAAGTGCTGTTATATCCTCCGTTAATTTTAAAATAATATACAACAGCACTTTTAGTAATAAAGCGCTGTCAAATGCGCGCTGTAAAAGACAATTTTGGTGTAGTGAGTTTTGTTTCAATGTATTTAGTGGATTAAATCCTTAAGAGGAAGGGACTAGATATAGCTACTGGGTTAGTAGTGAAGTAAGATAAATTGTTGAGTCTTGCATTCTATTTTATCTTATCTTTTCAGTTTATTTACTTCAAATTTTTAGCCATTCGAAACAGTTTTAAAAACAGGAAACACAATTCAAACTCCATTTCTTGTGTTTCTCGACCAACAATTGCGTCATTTTACTTAATTTTTTTCTCTAGATTACTTTGCATCTGTAAACACTTAACAAGCCACACATAATTCCTTCAAAAAACACTTAATTACTAACCTTACTCCTAAAATAATATGTTTTAATTAGTTCATAAACACTAACATTAAAATCATCACAAAAAATTTAATAATTCTAACTTAATTGTGTTTAAATAACTCACCATTTAAGTTATCACATGCATCGGGGTAGAATTACCTCGAAGTAGTATTTTAGGGAGGTGATTGATAGGGTGGAGTCGAAGCTTGCCTCTTAGAAGGGTTGACTTATTAACAAGTCTGGGCTAATGGTTTTGGTGAATCTCATCATTAACTCTCTTCCTCCTTATGGTATGAAAATTCAATGGTGTCTTCAATCAATATGTGATTATATATATTGATTGAGTATCTCGAAGGTTTCTTATTTGGAAAAGTGTTGATGATTGTGGGTTACACATGATAAAACAACTCAACAGAAAAAGCATAGTGGTCGTAGTGCTCATATTCTAGGCATCAGAATATTGCTCTCTCTGGGAATATTGTTTGGGATATTGTGAACTTGGTGGTTGAGTTATGGGTTTCCATGTTCCATGATTTATATATCAAGGATGAGAATATGTTTTCTCTTAGGTATAAGTTTGGTTCTTCAACTTAGAAGTATGTGGTTTGAGCCATGCACATTTTGAAACGATGAGTTCGAGTTTAAAATTGGGAATGGTGAGTCTATTCTTTTGAATAGCCCATGGGTGGAGAAGGAGATGTTGTCGTGGACTTACAGTGTGCTACTTGTGACAATCAAGTAGTGAGCACTGAATAATCTTATTTTTATTCTTTAGTTTGCTATCACATGATATGCTACTTGCACACTTCAACAATTATTAGAGAATAAATTGTTCTCTTACATTTGTTAACATAGAAACATCGAAGGTTACATTGTTCTTGAACCAAACTTGTCTTAAATTAACATAGTCCTTTATACTCACTATATAGTAACTCGAATTGGCGCAATAAAGATATTGTACGTGGGAATGATTAGAATTTGTTATACTATCTTGGATTACGGCATGAAGGCGTAAATATCTCAAACGAAATTGTTATTGGTGAAAGATTTTTCGGATATTTGAGTTTGGGAGAATGTTACCTCGGGAACGTAACTACCAAGGAGTCCTATAAATGGTTTTTGGACCCTTCTAATTTGCATCACAATCACACTTGTTGGAGTTGGATTTGGAGGTTGAAGGGACCTACTAATGTTCATTTCTTGATTTGGCAACTGTGTCAGGATTTTTTTCCTTTTCATTCGATTTTGAAGATGCGAGGTATGATTGCTTCAGATGTTTTCCCTATGATGGTTTTGAGAAACATATTTTGCATGATTTGTTCCGATGTGGTTGTACTTTGGATGTTTGGAATAATTGTTTGTCGACTATAGAAGAGTCTAATGTTGACATGGATTTTAAGGGTTGGCTGAAAAATGGGATTGATCAACATGTAGTCACTATTATCGTTATTCTTTAGAAGATTTAGAAGCCCTTCTTTTGGCTTGGTTGTGATGAATATGGATGGTACTGTTTTTATAGACTCACATTTGACAGATTTTAGTGGTCTCATTGGGGATTACGCCAATTCTTTTCTTCTTGTCTTCTATGGTAGTATTGGTCCCTTTTGTATTATCCAGGTTGTTCTTTATCATGTTATTTTCTATTATAATCCTCTTCATGTGATTCGGGATACCTTGGATGTGTTTCCTAGGTTTGCTAACTTGATTATTTTGACTAAGAGTTGTTTTTGCGGCGTGATTGGAATGTTGAGTTGCTCCATACACATCTTGAAGACAAGTTATCTATTGATTTTTATGCCAAGTTGGGTGCCTAGAGTGGACTTTGTTAGTCATTATAATCCACATTTATTTAATTTTTGTTTTATATTTTAGTTTTTATTTGCAAAAAAAAAAAAGATACCAACCCAAAATATCAATGGATTGAAGATGAAGATAATGATGGAAGAAGATGAAGATGTAGATATTTAGATACCTCCCCATTTTCTTTTTGTTTTTCATCTCATTCATAATTATTATTATACGACTAATAGTTTAGTCTTTTGTATAGGATTTGTTTGGGGACTAGAGCGCACAACGAAAATTCGTTAAATTAATTATTTTTTGTGGAAACTGAACTCAGAAATTATCAAGCAACTCTAATACCAATAATAATGACAATAAAGGAGTAAAATGCTAAAAATAGGACACCTCAAATTTTAACATAGAAAATTGCTCAAAGTAAAGGTAAAAACCACGAGTTGTTCAGACCAAAGAAATAACTTCACTATTTCAAATAATGAGTACAACCAAATTCTTCCTAGTAACATTAAGGAACCAAAATCATCACCCAATAGTGAAAATTAAACACTAACAAAGCATCTCCACATAAGTGAGTATCATAAACTGACTCAAAGAGAAGATAAAACTACTAATAAAAATTATTAAAATATAAAAAATAGTGGTAGAAACAACATACTAAATTTCAGCCAAAACAGAGAACATTTGCCATATTAACTTCCACCACCAGTACCCAAATCTTATTCTCTTTCTCGATCAATGCTTTTGTTAAGTTTTTTCTATGTGGCACCCCAAGGCACACTCATGGTTACTCCATCCAGTGACTATTCTTTCCTTTTATATTTAGGGATTTAAATTCCCTTACAAACAAAATAATGGGTTTATCCCTTTCACACACAATTGTTTTTATTTTATTTTATTTTATTTAGTTGGTGCGGGCTCTCACTTGAGGAGGGAGCCAACCGATAACTCTCTCCTCCACTATTCAAGTGGGGAAAACCGTTGTTTTTCTGATAACCTTGTTGCAAGTCTCAACCTTGTTTTTGAAGAAATTAACATCATCTTCTTTATATCTCTAACCAATACCTGTGTTATAACATCACTTAAAATAGCATACTCTTCAATAGTGTACCTCTTTAAAGGTTTTCTTTTTATGACGACTTTTCTCTGTGCATCAGGCTCAACATCATATTGCATTTGTTCATCGGGACGATTTTCATCATAAGTTAGGTCATCACCATTTATTTCATTTGGTTTATCAGAAACCTCATGTTTTTCTTATTCTTGTATAGGCTCACATGAGTCATTTGCACTAGCAATGTCTTTCAACTGTTGGTCTTCTATGAATTCATCATCACAACTTCTGACTATTCTTCATAACAGGATCATAAAACTTGTACAAAACTTTATGTAGACCATAACCAATGAATACAAATTGCTTAGCTTTAACATCCACATTAGGGTTATGCATAAATGCTTTACATCTAAAAACATGCAAATGATCATAAGAAGTATTCTTACCTAACCAAATCTTCTCTGGTACTTCATATTGCAAGGACACACAATGTGAAAGGTTTCGAACATGCACAAATATGCTCAATGCTTTACCCCAAACGATTGAGGAAGCTCTTCTTGCAAAAACTAACATCTAACTCTTTCAACCAATGTCTTATTCATCTTCTCAACAACACTATTCAGCTGTAGAAACTTTTGATGTCTAATCCATATCTCTCTATAATAAGTGTCAAATGGTTTCAAATATTCACTTCCACTATTTACGTGTATGCACTTCAACTTCTTCCCAAATTCACGCTAGATTGAGACCTTAAATTTCTTAAACACATTAAAAATATTGCTGATTTAATGTGTACGTAATCGTTTATGACCAATTGGTTTGTTTGTATTAAAAATAAAAATAAGTTTTAATGTTATGAAGTTGTATAACTTGTGTCTTAATACTCACAAATTAAAATAATGTTACATCTAGTTAATTTATCTAAGAATATATTTTTTTATTAATTTTTTATTACAACGAGTTTTGGGACAAACAAATTGTACAACTTGTGTCCTAACAGATTAAAAAGATGTTACATCTAGTTAATCTAATATTTATTTATTGTGAATGTTTTAAGAAAAAGTAAAATGAAATTGAAACTATAAATAAAAACATTTTTTTTGGACAAGGTTAATAAAGAAAATATTAAAAGTGAATGAGTGGGTATGGGTTGAACACAAATACTAAAATAAGTTAAACATATCATTTTTTGTAAAAAAAAATTAATATATATGACATTAAATAACAAAAACAACCATGAAAGAGGAGTTTCCCGCGGTGGTGGTTCGCCAGAGTTCGAAGTTGGCTGAGGTGATTGAGTGGACGCTCTGATGGTAGCACTCGCGATGGTGGTTCGCTGGAGGTCGCAATTGATGGAGGTGGCTGGGTGGACGCTGTGATGGCAACGCTCGCGATGGCCGACAATGGAAACGGAGGTCGATTTGATGATGGTTTCATAGGGGATTTGCGAAGGATGGTGGAGGTGGTGATGTGTGTGGCTCATGCTCTTTCTAACTCTACATTTTTCCTATATTCTTCTGCCTTATTTTTCTTCTTCTATGGAAGGTGAAAATGTGGAGGAGGGAGGCGTGTATAATCCTTCTTTTTCTACCACAAATATTATTTTTATTTATTTGTTAGTTATTGTTATTTTTTATTTAGTTATTATATTTTTGTGATGTAAATTGGACACTTTGTTAAAGTAACAATGAGAATGTGAGCTCAATTATTAGACTAGATTTATGAGTCTGATTTTGATTTTATTTTGAAATTTTTTAGTACAATAAAATGTGATTGTAAATATATAAAATTAAACATATTATTATGACTTATTATTTTTTAGAATTTTTTAATTGGCTGGACAAAATTGGGGTATGACAAGTTTTCGACAAGTCAAGTAGAGAACCGTGAAGAAATAACCATTAATTTCATCATCAAATTTAATACCCATAACAAACAATTAATTTATTATTCCTTTGAAATTATTCAAATGATCTGCAATTAAAGTCTCTTCTTGAAGTTTCAAGGCGAACAACTTTTTTTATTAAATACATCTTATTATTACTTGTTTTCTTCGCATACAACTGCTCAAACTTATCCCATGTGAATTTAACATCTGTCTCCTCAATAATATGGTTCAACATATTATCATCAATCCACTGACAAATGTATCCACACATCTGTCGATGTAGTGAAGTCCACTGATCAATAGACTTATTACTTGGCTTCGCTATATCAAACACAGGTTGATGAAAACTATTCACATAAAGCATATCATCGATCTTACTTTTCAAAAGGACATAATTTGATCCATTCAAGGTCACCATACAAGATGTTTTGACTTCCATAATTCACCACAAGAATTAACTCAACAAAACTGAAGCTTTGATACTAGTTGTTGGAATTAGAGCGCACAACAGTAGCTCGTTAAATTATTTATTTTTTGGGAACCTAACCTAATAAATTACCAAGTAACACCAACACCAATAATCATAATAATAAAAGAGTAAAAATATATAAATCTGACATCATAAGTTTTAAGGTGGAAAACACATCAAAGTAAGGGTAAAACCCACAGGTCGTCCATACTAAAGAAATAACTCCTCCATAACCAAATAATGATTACAATAAAATCTTCCTAGTAATACTAGAGAACCAAAATCATCATCCAATAGTGGAAAACAAATACTAACAGTGCACCTCCATAAAAGTGAATATCATAAATTGATCAGAGAGAAGACAAGACTACTAATAAAAATTATTAGAATATCAAATTCGGTGGCATAAACAACATACTAAAATTTTAGACGAAATGAAGAATGTTTACCGAATCAACATCCACCACCGATATCCAAATCTTCTTTTCTTTCTTAATCAATGATTTTGTTAAGTTTCTTCTATGTGGATACCAAGGTACACTCATGGTTAGTGCTAAAGGTACAAACATGAGAATGAGGTTGAATTGTGTTTGCCAAAGTTGTTAACTTTTTCTTGAAATTAATAAAAAAAAACTAGTTCGGTTTTGGTGACTTACTTGGAGTAGAAGCAATCGGATTCAGAGGTAGCAAACAATGAAAGCATAAATAATTGGACACATAGACTTATCCTAGTTCACCACTAACTTGGCTACATCCATTCCCCTTATTCAGAACGCTTTAATCCACTAATTTAAATACCTTGAATTACAAAGCACCTAACCCTCCAAGCCAGTCTTCCCAAACAGCCGGACAACCCCAGACTTTTGAGGAACTAACAACCTTGACCCTACAAGTCAAGTCTTCTCCTAACAATGTGACAACCCCATATTAAAGAAGGATAAACCACTATTGGGTTGAATACAAAAGATTGAAACTTTAAGTGTTTGCTTCTAACAAAGCTGATAATAATAATAATAACTCTCACACTTTAAGAAAAGAACACTTAGAAAATATTTGTAACTTGAACCAATGTTTCGCTCTTTTAACTCCAAGATGATTTTGACCTTATGAGTTCTTCTACTCTTTTTTTATTTTCGTTGCTTTTCTTCTTCAGCCTTGAGTATCTATTTATAGTTAAAATTTGGGCTTCAATTTAGTCATTGTTTAATTATGAATTGTATCTTCTTTAGATTGAGTTTGTAAATTCTTCATATTGATTTTGTTTGTATTTTGTTCAGATTGAGTTTGTAAATTCTTAAGATTAATTCTATTTGTATTTTGTTTAGATTAAGTTTGTAAATTCGTCAGATTGATTCTGTTCATATTTTATTGTAGATAAATCTTGATCAAATCTTCTATAAATCTTCTTCAAATCTTGATCAAATATTCTTCAAGTCTTGACCATATCTTCTTCAATTATAAATTTGAATAAAATCTTATTTTAAACTTCATTCAATTATAAATCTGAATCAAATCTTATTTTAGATTTTCTTCAATTTATAAATCTGAATCAAATCTTATTTTAGATTTTCTTCAAAAACACGAATCTTCTTTCATACTCTTTGAAGTCAAATATGTTGTTATCATAAAATACTTTTATTATCATCAAAACTCTAAATATAAAACCAATTTGGTTCTAACAAGTGCATTCACTGCAAATTCTTGCCTTTTTATATTTAGAGATTTAAATTCCATTGCAAACACAATAATGGTGCAGCCCTTCACGGGTCCAACCCTTCACACATTCAATTGTTTCTTTTTCTTTTTTTATTTAATTGGTGTAGGATCTCACTTGAGGATGGATCCATCCAACAATGTGATGCAATGTTAATTAATTCGTTATTTTTTTTATACATATTAATTAATTCGTATTGAATTTTATGACTAAGATAATGATAATGAATTTTAACTATAATAAACTTGGATTACATGACAAAATTTCATTCAGCAATCATCTCAAGAAGAGAAAACAAATTTGAGATTAGAGTAGGGACAAACAATTGTTGATAAAGGAGATTCTTATGGAAAATAATCTTAATTTTTTGTTCTTCTACACAAACTTGAGGGACTAAGGAATAACAAGAGTAGGAGAATTGAAAAAGACAACTTTTTTGTTGTCTAGGGTTCTAATTACACTATAAAGATAAAAAAGTCCATCATTTTTTTTACATATTCAACTATAAAGGTTCAACAATTTATAAATTTAGAATATTTGACTTAAAATTTAAGAAGACAAAACATTTAACTATTCAAACATTTACTTTTTTTTGTTACTATATAAGTTTTTACACTACAATGTTTTACTATACCATATTTTTATACTATAAAAATAATTTTTTTGTGCCCAAAAATTTTGGGTTCTATACAGTCACACACTAAATATACTCACTACTAGCACCGATTTCAATCAACTTTACTTTCTAGAAAAAAACAAAGGTCTGCTGCCAATATATAGTGTGGTGCAATTACAAGTTACAGTTATGTACTATTGAATGAGAGATCGAAGGATTAATCAATACGATTGTGTGAGGAAATCATAATTTACACAAAAAGTATCTACCAGATGTTAAAAAGAATTTAAAAATAAGTTCACTATTATATTAGATTTATGACTTAAGTAAATTTTTAAACATTATAAATTTTTATATTCCATTTTTAATCTCTAAAAAAATTAAAATTAAATCCACTATTATATTAAATATATGTTTAAAACATTATAAGACTCTTTTATTAACTTTTTAACAATAAATAAAATAAATATTAAATCGCATAGGTATATTAAGTTATAGCATTTAAAAAATCTTTTACACGGATTAAAAATAAACTATTAAAATTTTATATATAAAAATTTATTCAACCTATTTTAGAAAAATTAATCATATTAGATTTACTGTACCGCTCTATAATGATGATGCTTTAGAAACAAGCCTTGCCCACATTACATCAATATGATCTGCTTGGGATTTAGTGCATTTTTTAAATTTGGGTTGCTTAGAGTTCTTAGTAAAAATGATGAGGCATATGTGGTCTGCTAATGACCATTCTGAAGTGTCCCACAACCAGGAAACAAAGTTTCAGAAAAATTGTTAAGATTTAAGGGTTAAATTAAGAATGGGATTGAATTTGTCTGTTTAAAGAATTATAATTTTGTCGAGATTAAAAATATATTTAATTTTTTTTCTTCTATTAATGGCATGTAAATAATTTTTTTAATAATTTTCTTCCGGATATAGTCTCTCACAAATAGACTCAAGTGGCCAAATAGTAAGAGTAAAAAAAAAACATGAGATTGTATTAATGTTAACGGTGGAAGAAGGGTAGACCGGGTGAAACGGTATGAGTCTAGCATACCTAAAAATGTTGAGCATGAGTTTGGCCAATTATCTGACATAGATCTATCTTTAATTGAAGTCTGATTTAGTCTTTTCTTAGTTTAACAAGGCTTGTATAAAAAAAAAAGTCTTAAAAGTCTATTTAAAAAGCATACTTCAATGTTATTAAAAAAAATATTTCAATATTCATTTTTTTTTTACAAAAATCCATACCACTCAGTGATTGATGTAGATACTTGTAAATAGACTAATAAGTAAGACTCACCCAACACTTTAAGGCATAAAATAAACTTTAAAGTAATGTCTTGTTAAAAAAAGTACACACCCTTTTAATATTAACAACAATATTTTTACTATAATTTTATTTAAATTCTACATTTTTTGTTTTTGAGATACAAAGTATTTCAATTAAATATGTTAATGGTTATATTTTTTTTATAATTGTGAGGACTTTTATTTGTTGTACTATTTAAATGTTTTATTTTTTGAGTGCCTATATATAAATGAAAAATTAGTTATTTTTCGAAGGCTTAAAGCCTTAGCGGTACTAGCTTTGGCCTTGGACCGACGCTGCTAACAAGTTAATATGTCAATTGACTTAAGTTCGATTTTAATATCCAACATGATCTTTTAAATAGACTAACAATTCTATTTTATAATACTATTAAAATGTTAAAAACTGATGTAGGTTAGTATGTTTATATAACAAAAAATGTTAACAACTTTATGATATAAAACAAAGTAATAAAAAACAAAATATAATAATTAAAAAATTATTTATATTTAAGTTGGTCGAACTGGTAGGTCTAAAGAGATTTCCGTTGGCCTATATCTTAACATTTTTAGCTACATATGCTTTTAAAAATCCTCAATGTGATCTATATAAAAAAAAAAAAGCATTGCCTGATTTAGGCTTCTTGTGGACTAAACTATAGGCCCATGTTGGTCGGCTTGAATCATGATTTCTACCCCTCCTTCCCATGATTTCAAAAAATCAAATGTAGGAACTTTTGGGTCATGTCAGGATCTGGGGGATTGATTATCACATTGTGAGAAGGGAAAAAAACTAAGTTTTTTCTATTTGATAAGCAAACATATAAATTGGTTGAACACCACATATTTACCCAAAATTTAAATGCATTAAATATGAGTCATCTGACTTATACGGTGTTCAATATTCTCTTTCCATCTAATATGAGACTCTGACTCACACTTGATACACAAAATTTATCCCTCAAGTATGAGATCATCCATTCATACGAGTATGCTCTCCTCAAGCCGACGTTTTTCCATCCATATAAGCTTGCACCACAATTGGCACTCAACATCAACAGAACACGCCGCCTGATCACCGTTGTTAGGAACATTTTTTATACAAGGAATTAATCACCTAGTCAACCATCGACTATGATACCATTGTTGAGTTGCTAGGGGATGTACGAGATCATCACAACTGTAAGCAACCATATTAGTGAGATTGACACCATATTTTTATCCGAAACTTTAAAATGTTGAGCATTTGAGTCTTTTTACTTATATATTGTTCAACATGACACTATCTACTTTTCCATTCAATATAGAACTATTACTCACACTTGATATACCAATATAAATTATTGTGATTTTAAAGAATGTTTTACCTAAGTGCATCTAGTAAAAAATTTAACCAAATTGTAATGTGAAATCACAATTTAATTAATATTCAAATTCCACAATATCAAAGAGAAAACTATCAATGAAAATTCTCACGCAATGTAATGTTTTATGTAGAAATAACTTATATGGTATAAACTATGGTGTTTGATTTACATCCTTCCATTGGTACCGTTGCAAAATATGGTATAGTCCAAGAAAAAGAAAAATAAATTAAAAGAAATATTGATTATTTGGAATTGATAGAATGAGAAAAGTTGGTTACAATAAAAATGCGATACACCTTATATAATTCACAAGTATCTATAATGCTTTTTTATGCGAAAATGGTGGGTGCAATTATGCCAATCTTTTTCATGAAACTATTTTTAGAAAAGATTGACATAGTTTTTGTCCCAAGCTGAACTCTTCTGTTAGAATCAAGATAGTTATGAAGAACAATTCATTTCTAGTTTTGTGGATAACAAAAGGAAGTTTGTGAGAACAATTTAATGTACTAATGTTCTAAATTAAGTGTGCAGAAAAATAGAACAAACAGGTACATTCCAGACCTAGGAATAAATTAGAGGAAATGGCAAAAATCAAAGGAAACAGGTAAAATCAGAGCAAATGGGTAAAATGAGAGGAAAACAACAGAATAAGCAGGAACAAAATAGAACCAGAGGAAACAAAACAGAGCCAGAGGAAACGAAACTTAACTAGAGGAAACAACAGAATCAGAGAAAACAAATGAATCAGAGGATATGCACTAATCAGAGGATACACAACAATTAGGAGATATGAAATGATAAGAAGAAACACACAGATAAGAGGAAATACAATGATCAGAATAAAAGCACAGATAAGAGGAAACACAATAAATATAGGAAACAACACCATCAGAGAAAGTGCGCCCTTTGCTGGCTCTAAAGCGTTCAATCTGATAAACTCGTTGTGACTATGATATACAACATATTCTGATAAGTTGTCTCTACCTTTGAAAGTAATTCAAGAGAAGCATATTATTAACTCTACCTCTGATATTCACACATTAACATCTAACTCTGCTTCTGATACTGACACACTCCAATCTGACTTTGATACGTTTAGATCGACTTCTGGTACTTACATAATGACTCTGACTTTCATACTTCTAACTTTGACAAAAGTCAACGGCTTTGACAAACGTCAAAGACTCTAACAAAAGCTAATGCGTCTGACAAAAGTCAACACACCTAAAAAAGTCAACACCTCTAAAAAAGTCAATGCATCAAATGAAAGTCAACGATTCTGAAAATTGCGTAAGACTTGGAAGATGTGATTATGATAAAATCTAGAAAATCCCAGATCAAATTCTGAAACAGGAAAAGTTTGCCTTTGACCCTGATACCTAAAAATTTGCCTCTAATACTGATCATGGAAGATGTGAAAAACATAGAAAAAGTCTTGGAAAAATACAAAAAATGTTCTAGTCGGTTACCTACCAAATTGCACTGAATGGAAATATTGGCTAATTATTTTTTAATTGGTATTAACGATTTGCAAAAGGTTTATCATTGACAACAACAACAAAAATTGAAAATATGCAGTAACAGTCAAGAGTGAAACAGCACAACAACGCATCGGTTCAAAGTAACAAATCAAAAAGAACAAAATTGAAACAAGAAAATATTTCAATTCAATATTGAAGCAAGACAAATGTTTAGAATTGTATCTATAAAAGAATTCTTTTTGTTTCAGCAAGTCGAAGAACAAAACTGCAATTGAAAAGTCTTACAATAGTTCTCATCAAACTTCTTTACAAAAATTGAGAAATTTTGAAAAGGTAAGTTTGGACACATATGAAGAACAACATCAAATACTTTGAAGAAATTATGGACTTGGAACTTTGAAGAACATTGATACAAACAATATTGATCCTACTTTGAACATCAAACACTTTCATCAACATCAAATACTTAGAACATATTTAAACATATTTATTGTTTGAACATTAAGCACTAGTACAAACACATATTTATCTAAGTGCTAGATAGTGTTAGACACATACATATCCTCTCGTTGAGAGTTAAACACAAATCAAGCAAACAATTGTAATTTGGCCCATTAGTGGCTGTTGTTTTTGCCTCAATGTGTGGCAGGTGCAACCAGAAGGTTGAGTAGAGTTAATTGGGTAAAGTTAAGTTGTTTTTGTAATTCAGGTTGAATTACTGGAAGAAATCCTTCAAGTGAATGTACTGAACGTAGCCAATCAGGTTGGTAGTGAACTAGTATAAAATTCCTTGTACGTTCTTCTTTTTCTCTTTGCTTTTATCTTCCAAATTGCCTTAACCACCAAGTAACGATTAACATTTAAAAGTTGTTTTTAACAAACTATAACAAAATTTAAACCCTCCTTTCTTGTATTATTGAAACTTCATCTTCTCTGGTAGTTAATATGTGTAAAATATATGGCTTAATTGTATAAAGTTTACTAAGGAAATGAGTTCTTTATTTCTTTTATTTATAGAGCAAGAGATTCTTGTGAGGAAAAATTAGAAAATTATGGTTTATCCAGTCATGGGTTTATGAAATTCAATACCTTCTTTTATTGCAGAGGACTTTTTTAGAAATAGAAATCTGTTTTCTAATTTCCTTTCTCTTGGCTGTCACAGGTTTGGTGTATGCCCGTAGAGAATGAAGTTAGAAGCACATAGAGAATGAAAAGTATTTAACCACCATAGAGCATAAGCATTGAATAAAGTCGATAAGGGCCAAACTACAATGAAACAATCAAAGAATTAAATCATAAATCTCAAACATATCTTCAATCATGAACCAAAAAACTGAAAGGAAAAAATGAAACAAATAAAAAAGAAAGACAAAAAAGAAATAGAATTAGGATCATCTCTTTTAGGTGGACTTAACAAAGATGAGACTAAATTGAGAGAAAGATTCATCATTTGGAATTGATAGAATTAGCAATGTTTTTACAATAAAAATAATATATAGTGATGCTATCTAAACTGGCTTATATTAAACTTGTAATTAATACTAATCAACTTATCGATGGATTTTCAAAGTAATCACTGATACTAGTAAAAACATATTTAAATACTGAGAGATAATCATGAAAAACATACCTTTAAGACTCCTTAAATTGAGAGACGATGAGAGAAATAAGATTCGTATCATTGAAAATGATTGGTGAACTATTATCTTAGTTGTTTAACATTAGGTTAATCATTTAATAAGAAAACAATTAAATAATTGAATGGTCGAGAATAGAGACATCTCATAGATATAATAGAATGATATGACCTCTCACATTCATTAAAAAAAAACCCTAATATATTTATTAATTAATTTAGTGCTTAATAACAAAAGCCCAAAATAAGTGCACACTCTTATTTTTTAATACGTTAAAGATTAGAGGTAAATAACAAAATCAGACAAAAACAAAATACAACACCTAGAAGATGTAATAAAGAAGTACACTTTCAATTAACCAAAGGGGTTTAGATGATAAAATCGATGTTGAATTTTAAGAAACTAAGGGAAAAACAGCCCCCAAAGACTATGAAGAATGTGGACTTAGATCAAAACATTTGGATAGGGGCCGGTGTTAAGTCCGCTAGACCATTTATTTGCTTAATGTGCACATTTCAATGCGAAGATGCTCTCTATTTTCTCTCTTTATTTCCCCTTTCTCTTACTATAGTTTTATCAAACATGCTCGGTAGATTTCTCTTTTTGGTTGCCTTATGCAGATTTAATGGGCTAAGTTAAAGCATCTTAAAGCTGAGATTCATGTATGCAACAAGGAGGTTTTTTAGGATGTTATTTTAAGACTTAATTGCAATTTTGGTTACATATTTTTACTTATTTGCGAAATTGGTTCCTCTATTTTAAAATCTAACTGATTTGGTCCTTATTTTGAATTTTTTAACTTAAAAATTGTGATCTCACATATTTTAATATCCATAAACGACGTGACATATGATACGAAGATGTTGAGTGATTAATACTCATAAAATTACAATAAACTTCTCTAAAACCTTCTGTTTCAACTTCTAAAATGGTTCATTTGTGTAATTTAATTTGAAACATATATAATTACTAATAACGTATGTCATGTTACTTAAAACATGTCAAATAACATTTTTTGGGTTAAAAAAATTGAGGGAGGGACCAAAATTGTTGAATTTTAAAATAGGAGATCAATTTCGCAATTTGGTAAAAATAGAGGGACCAAAGCTGCTACTAAGCTTCATTTTAATGCGTAAAAAGCCTTGCAAGAACGTTGTTGGAACCAAGTTGGTTCTTTCAATCAAAGTTTTGATGTTAACAAAAGTATTCTATGTAAATCGTATTTTGACTTAGAAGAACAAATCAGAGGCTGTGCAAAATCAGAGGATGACACCACCAAAGGATACATCTAGAGGAAGCAACCAGAGGATAAAAATGTCACCAGAAGGTTCGGCTAAAGGAAACTGTTGGAACCAAGTTGGTTCTATACTTAGAATTTTGATGTTAACAAAAGTATTTTATGTAAATAGTATTTTGACTTAAAAGAACAAATCAGAAGTTGTGCAAAATCAGAGGATGACACCACCAGAGGATACATCCAGAGGATAGAAATGTCACCAGAAAGGTTCGGCCAGAGGAAACATCCAGAGGGTACTAGAGGATGCATCCTGAAGGCACCAGAGGATACACCTCTAGAGGATATCAGAGGATGTCATCAAAGGAAAAATAATATCATCAGAGGATATCTTTCTTGGCTCAGATCAGAAGGAAGCAGAGTCTAGAAGGAGACTTGGTCCAGACCAGAAGGAAGCCTGTCAGAGGGAGACTTGTTCCAGACCAGAAGGAAACATAAGTCAGACTTGGTCTAGACTCAATCCTGACCAGAAGATAGCTTGGTCGTGAATATAAGAATTAGTCCAAACTTAATCCAGACTTGGTCCAGAGCAGAAGATAACTGGTCCAGAACAAATGACTTGGTCCAGACCAGAAGATAGCATAGTCCAAAACATAAAACGCAGTCCAGATCAGAAGAAATGATTGTCCAGATTTAATCCAGTCTTGATCCAGAATAGAAGATAAATGTCCAGATTAAAAGATCAACGGTCCAGATTAAAATATCATAAGTCCAGATTTAATTCAGATTCAATCTCGACTCAGTCCAGACATTGTCTAGATCAGAGGGAAAATATTCAGATCAATGGTCCAGATTTAAGCATCATGGCCCAGTGTTAGCCAAGATCAGAAGATCAGATCATATGGCCCAGTGTTGGCCGAGATCAGAAGATCAGATCATATGGCCCAGTGTTGGCCGATATCAGAAGATCAAATCATATGGTCCAGTGTTGGCCGAGGTCAGAGGATCACAGAATTGGGGCATATTGTAACACCCCGAGTTTAAAATACAGCACAGGTGTATTTTTTTTTCTTTTCAATAAATAATTAAAATGAGTTTTCCAAAATTAATATCAAGGGAATTAAAATAAAATCAGTTCATTTCAAAGGTTATCACCCAATCAGTGTCAAAGTGCAGAATAATACAGCGGAAAAAGTAATACATTAATTCCCAAAATAAAATTACATTTCCCAAAACTCAAGACCTATACAAAAGTCTAGACTGATCATGCACTAAGCTACAGTAGCACGGTCTCCACCGTATCCTCTATAAGTCTCGTCTTCAGCCAACCGTCCGTCCCTCTGTGTTGTCCACGTAGACTCCGTACGTAAAGATCAGGGGAAACTAACGACGTTTCCGTCGTTAGTGTATCCATCGGTAGGACGGGTTTGGGTAACATCTGAGGGCAAAGCCCAAAGTCCACAATATAATAGCAAGGGTCACCGACCGAAATTAACAAATAAGCACATAGCATATATCTCACAACAACACATATATTCATGGCATAATATATGACAATGATGAGGAAAATAATAATGCTCATTTGAAATTTAATGACATATATGCCTTTTCAAAACAGCAGCCAATTATTATGAAATATGTGGTAAGTACAAACAACATCTCAGCAAAACACAATCATCAAATCAGAATTTCAGATTCTGGACAGTACTCACACACATTCAATTTTCCACTCATTCATCATATAATCAAATGTGAGCCACCGGTCAATACCTCAATGCAATATGTATATGCTCATGTATACAATTTCTTGGAATCACCAAGGTGCAGTCGCTCAACAGACCAACACATTATGTTTGACTTTAACGGTCCTCAAGACCAGGGTGCAATCGCTCAACAGATCAGCACCAGTGCAGACGCTCAACAGTCCAGCACATTTGACATATACCAAGGTACAATCGCTCAACAGATCAGTACCTAGTGCGGTCGCTCAACAGCTAGCACTCGTGCAATCACTCAACAGATCAGCACGTGGCTGCGCATTTCAGGGTACAGACGCTCAACAGTCCAGTACCAGTGCAGTCGCTCAACAGACCAGCACCTATATACCAAAGTACAATTGCTCAACAGATCAGTACTTAGTGCAGACGCTCAACAGTCCAGCACTCGTGCAATCGCTCAACAGATCAACACGTGGTTGCGCATTCCAAGGTACATACGTTCAACAGTCCAGTACTAGTGTAGTTGCTCAAAACAGACCAGCACTCGTGAAATCGCTCAACAGATCAACACGTCGCTGCGCATTTCAGGGTACAGATGCTCAACAGTCCAATACCAGTGTAGACACTCAACAGTGCAGCACTTATATACCAAAGTACAATCGCTCAACAGATCAGTACTTAGTGCAAACGCTCAACAGTCCAGCACTCGTGCAATCGCTCAACAAATCAGCACGTGGTTGCGCATTACTCTGTGGCCCATCGTGGGTACCACTTGACTATGCAATGCATGAATATGCAGTGTTTCACTTCTCTAGAAACAGAATGCAAATTCAGAAAATTCATGCTTTTCATCATGTTTTAAATATCTCAGCACAGTCAGAATTAACATCATCACAATCATGATTAAAACAGTCAATTAATCATTAATACTTTGTAATGTTTTGCCAAACTCTTAAAATTCAAATATAGAATTTAAAAACTGGGGATTTATGGAATTTTACGAATCTGTATTCGAATACAGCTTCTCTGTATTCGAGTACAAAAGCCAAAAATAGTGCAGAATTACACTCTGTATTCGAATACAGTCCTCTGGTATTCGAATACAGAGGCAGTCTTAGTACACACAACCTCATCTTTCACTACATCAGTAAAGTCTCAAAATTTCATCTCTTCAACTTCAAAACATCACCAAGCATTCCATTTTAACTCACCACAACAATCCCAACATTCCCCAAACACCCAGGGTTTACAAAACACTCTTAAAAACTTGGAATTTCTGGAAACTCGAATCTGTATTCAAATACAGACCCTTTGTATTCGAATACAGAAACATGAAACTGTAATTTTAACATTTTGTATTCGAATACATCATGCCTGTAGTCGAATACAGAAGACAAAACCTTTGGAAAATTCAATCTTTTCTTCCAGTTCCTTAAAGGTTTTCAATACTTCATCGTCTCCTCTTCAAAATATTTCAAGACCTCCTTTTAAAATCACTTTAACCCTTCTCAAAGTTTCCCAACACTTTTAAATGCATATCACAGTGTTTAAAACTTGATTTTCTGGAAAACACGAATCTGTATTCGAATACAGCTTCCTTGTATTCGAATACAGAAGCTAAAAACAGTGCTTCTGGAAAAACACGAATCTGTATTCGAATACAGACCCACTGTATTCGAATATAGAAACTGAAACAAGTGAAAATTTGCTTTCTGTATTCAAATACAGCATGCCTGTAGTCGAATACATATGCGAATACAGTGTTAAAATCCCACTTATGTATTCGAATACGACATGGTCGTAGTCGAATACAGATGCTAAGTCAGAAGCAAAAATCCTTTCTCTGTATTCGAATACAAGGGCTCGTGTTCGAATACAAGTTTGAAAACTTGAAGTAAAACAGAAACCTGGAAGGTTGTATTCGAATACACACATGTCGTAGTCGAATACACCTTCGAAAACCAGTAATTTTTCAACCCTTTTCAAACTGTTTTCTTTTAACAACAAACAACCAAACATTAAAAATAGATTCAACACTTTTTCCAGACGATCCTTTCCTCATTAAAATCCTTTTTCTTTTTAAATCATCAGCATCATCAGAATCATTTACAACAGAAAACAGAATCAAAATTATCAACACCAAATCATCCAGAACAGAAACAGAATGATCAATCATCAGAATCATCCAGACTTTCAAATCATCAGGATAACATACATCATTTCAGCTTGCACAACACACCAGAATAACATGCAAGCATTCAGCTTTCTCAAACCTCAGAACATGACTAATGTTTTCAACCAAAAAAGAAATCAACACACAGCAGCAAAACACCAACAGAGTGCATTTTTGCATTTTAAAAAAAAAACTATTTTCAAAACAGTTTTATGAACATGTATTTTGACCATCTTTAAAATAACATGCAAAACATTTCCAGTTTGCCACACAAGTAAAACAGCATGAATGCATTAAACCAACAACAACCATCACAGAATCATCACATATCAACAAAAATGCATTTTCTTCATTTTTCAAGATGTCATTTCAAAAACAGTTTTTCTTTCAAAACAGAAATGAAATAACATGTATTTGCAGCCCTAATGCAACTAGAAAGTTGGAAGGTGCCCTTACCCTTGTTGCGTGTTTTGCTTCCGCTCAAGTCTCTCTTTTTCGTTCTTGTTTCTGTCCCAAATCCGGTGGAACTGCTGCCTGAGTTTGCTGCTACAAAACTGGGTTCCCTAGCTCCGTAATGGTGTGGGGAACAACTTTAATACTGAGGGTTTTCTGGTTTGGTGTTTGTATTTCCAGTTAATGGAACTTTTAAGGGGTTCTCTCTTTGGTATTTTGAAACTGTGAAACTGTTTTTTAGAAACAGGAGGCAGAAAATGGGAGAAGGGTTACTGTTACATGCAATTACTATTACATGCAAAATGGGAGGATGTGAAGTTTCTGATTTCTGCCCAGCTCCTCACGTGTTCTTATAGACTCACTCAAGTGCTGCCTTCTCAAAATAATGATAAAATAATGCTGGATTTTCCAGCTGTATTTTTCAGCACTTAATCCTTTTGCAATTAGCCACTAATCCTTAATTAATGGTCCGATTAATTTAATTACCCGAAATTAAATTAATTAAATGTTCATCCAATAATTTTAATTTATCTTCCAACATAAATATTTATATATATATATTTACTCAAAACATACATATATTAAATATTTTACAAAAATTCCCAAAATACCCTTGACATTAATTCCATAAATAAATTCTAAACTTTAAGGGTCTTATAATACTATCCCCCTTAAATTAGTTTCGTCCTCGAAACTACATGTCCATAAACAACTGAGGATATTGTTCCCTCATCTTACTCTCCAGTTCCCAAGTCGCATCTCCAGTAGTCGGATTCCAAATCACTTTGACTAGTGGAACTTCCTTGTTCCTCAACTGTTTAATCTTCCTGTCTTCTATCCTTACAGGCAATACTTCAAAAGACAGGTTGTCCCTCAGCTGAATTGTATCTGGCTCGATCACATGTGACGGGTCTGCAATGTATTTCCTTAGCTACGACACATGAAATACGTCATGAATATTGGACAGTATTGGAGGTAAAGCAATCTGATAGGCCAATGGTCCAATACGTGCAGTAATCTGGTATGGTCCAATAAATTTTGGAGTCAACTTTCTTGACTTAATAGCTCTGCCAACACCAGTTGTAGGCGTAACCCTTAGAAATACATGATTACCCTGCTCCAATTCCAAAGGTCTGCGACGCTTGTCCGCATAACTCTTCTGGCGGTCTTGTGAAATATTCATTTTCTCTTGTATTCTCTTGATTTTCTCTGTGGTCTGTTCCACCATCTCCGGTCCAACAATCATACTCTCTCCATCCTTATACCAGCATAAAAGGTGTCTGACACTTGCATCCATACAAAGCCTCATAGGGTGCCATTCCGATACTAGCGTGGAAACTGTTGTTGTAAGTGAATTCAATCAATGGCAACACCTCATCCCAGTTTCCTCTGTCATCCAACACACATGCTCTTAATAGATCCTCCAAGGACTGATTTGTCCTCTCAATCTGTCCGTCTATTTGCGGATGGTAGGCTGAACTCAATTTCAGTTTCGTCCCCAAAGCTTCATGCAACGCTCCCCAAAGATGAGATGTGAACTTTGGGTCACGGTCCGATACTATACTCGATGGAACGCCGTGTAACCTCACAATCTCAGCGATGTAGATTTCCGTCAGCTTATCTACTCGATAAGTGGTCCTTACCGGTAGGAAATGTGCGGACTTCGTCAATCGATCTACTATTACCCAAATATAATCATTCTTTTTTCTTGTCTTGGGCAGTCCTGTTATAAAGTCCATGGAAATACTGTCTACTTCCACTCTGGTATGTCCAAAGGTTGCAGCATTCCAGCAGGTCGTTGATGTTCCACTTTCGCTTTCTGACAAGTCAAACAAGCTGATACATATTCTACCACATCCCTCTTCATTCTTGGCCACCAGAAATTCTGCCTTAAGTCCTGGTACATCTTGGTTGCTCCTGGATGAATACTCAACTTACTCTTATGAGCTTCTTCCAAAATTATCCTTCTCATCTCTGCAACTTCCGGTACACAAATTCTTCCATTACACCTTTGAATATTATCTGGTCCGACGCTGAACTCAGTTGTCTGCCCTTGCGCTATCAGATTCCTCTTTTCTTGGATCAATGCGTCATCTTGCAAGTTTGCAATCTCCTCAAGTAATCCACTCGAAATTGTTATCATTCCACACTTTATCACACCTGGTGCAAACTTTACATCCAAATGTAAATCTCTAAATGCTTCCCACAACTCCTGTTGTCTGGCCAATATCATTGAAGATACTGACACGCTCTTCCGACTCAATGCGTCAGCCACCACATTGGCCTTTCCAGGGTGGTACTACAATGAAAAGTCAAAATCCTTGAGAGTCTCCATCCATCTTGTCTGATGCATGTTCAATTCCTTCTGATCGAACAGGTACTTCAAACTTTTATGGTCGCTTTAACTTTTATGGTACTTCAAACCTTCTGGTCGAATTAAGTTTGTATTTTTCAAATTGTTAAGTGATAAAAAAAATTCTATATATTTTCAAATTGGTTAATGTATTTCCTTAATCTTTGTACCAAAATGCTTGAAATGTTTGTATTTTTGAAGTAAACCCTAATTTTCTCATCTATGCTTTATTTAAATTTGGGTATCACAGTTGTGTTACTGATTTGAAATAATATTTAGTTTGTTCAATAATAATAACAATTAAAAAAAACATATTTTAACCTTATATATCAAATTGACTTGAAGAGTTCACAATTGGACTTTTTTCTTTCATGTATTAAAAATACTGATATGTCGAATATAAAATTCACTATATACAATATCAATTATTTGTTACAAATACATGTATCTATGAGTAATGTTTGTAAATTAGGTAAAAGAAAACTAACATGACATACTTGAGTGATAAAGATATATACCTCTATCCTTGAGCTTAATGTTGATCATATACTCCTAGAAGTGAATTAGTGGTTTGTTTTGTAGGAATTAGTTGTAATTAATGAATGACAATGAATTGAAATTATGGTGAATTGAAATGAATGACTATGTATCCTTTTTTTCAATATCAAACATGAATAGTGTTTGACAAATTAGTGGTGAATTGAAGTGAATTAGTGTTTAATTTGTAAGCTAGTTCTCTGATTTCCTTGGTTGCTCGGAGAAACAGTCTTTAAAAGCATTTCTATATAATGTTATGCTTCGTCTTCTGACTTTTATTCATATCAAACAATGAAAAAAGGTATTCTATTGCAGTCTTATTGTTTTTGAATTTGCCCAATTCCTTCCTGTTTATAAATTGAGTAGAAGAGTCAGCATGAAGAAATTCAATATAAATAGGAAAAAGTAGTAATAAGAACAATTTTCAAATCAGAGTTTTCAAGAAGCATGGTAGTTTGCTTGAAAATTTCACAAACCTCTTTTAATATTTATGCTTCCTTTTAGATACTAGATTAACATGGAGCTTAGTGTGATATGCTTTGAGTCTAGCTCTTAGATTACGAAGAATAAACGAACCAATATATACATAACATATATTTTTGACAAATCAGTTTGGTGAGTTCATTTTTAGCTTACATTCAAAGTGCGCTATGACATTCGAGAGTCTCATTTACTCGATTCCCTTATTGATATCAACTTTTCATTATTTAGGAACCACATTGAGCTAGATCTTCATCATGCACATGTTGGTTCCTTTCTTATTCTCATTTCCAAATTTCATAGCTAACACCTTTATTTCCCCTGCCTTCTTTTAGCGGATTATAATTAACAACACATTTGTATCATCATTTAGAGATACCTTGGATCTTTTTTGAAACCGGGTTCTCATGAATATTGAACAAATTTAAATAGTAATTAAACGAAATTAATGATAAAAATAGAGGAATAACCTTTGATTTTTTATATATAATATCGATTTAAGCCGTATGAGAAGCCCCGATTTATGTATCCCATCTCCCACGGAGAGAGAGAGACACATGATATTTGGGAAGCGGTGCCGACTTTTGTGTTATTAATGATAACGTGCAACCGCTCATTTAAAGAGCTCAATAGATGAGATGATGATGATATGTTATGTTTTTACGCAATCTAAATTTTAAGTTCAATAGAATGGACAATTTTCGATACAAATTTTCTAACTTTAGTACAATAACAAGTGAAAAATTTTACATTGTACCCCCACATTTATACTCCTACCCCCATTTTATACAAACTACCTATTTTACTTTTTTTTTTCTTTTCAAAAAATTGATTTTTTTTTTCTATCCACTAAATTCAACATGAGTTCCTGAAAACTTAAAAAAAAGTTTTCTAGAACATGTGTTTTAGAAAATTATGTGTTTTAGAAAATTTAAACTTTATATACCGGAAAACATTTTTCAAGTTTTTAGTACACAAATGTGTTTTAGAAATTGAATTTTGTGTACTAGAATACTTTTTTCATGTTTTTTGGTAAACAGATGTGTTTTAGAAAATTCTAATTTGTTGTATCGGAAAACTTTTTTCATGTTTTCCAATACACAAATGAGTTTTAGAAAATCAAACTTTGTGTAATGAAAAACATTTTTAAAGTTTTTCGGTAAACAAATGTGTTTTTCAAAAAATTTACATCATGTGTAACGGAAAACTTTTTTCAATTTTCTAGAACACATTTATACTTTGTGTGTCGATTTTTTTTTTAAAATTTTCCTAACACATTTAATTCTAGCAAACGTTTTTAAATTTTTTCTAAACACAAACGTGTACCATACTTTTTCTAAAAGAAAAAGATAAAATTGAATATTTATTAAAATATGAAGTAGGAATATAAATGAGGAGCTATCGGGTAATTTCTAACAAGTGCCTTAAATATATGTGTTAGCATTTCCTTTATAACAATAAATAGATACATATATGTTTAGAAAACATTATAATTTTAAAGTTTATAGGATTAATGTCAATCAATTATTATCTTTTTCTTTTTTGTTCTTCTAAAATTACTTATGGAAAAATGCACATCCTAAATTTTTTTAGAGAATTTATATTTTTAGATTGTCCAATTTATTTAATTAATTACGTACACATTTAACATTGAATTTTGTTTCATTCAATATTATGAAGTGACTTTTACAATACACTACACGTAAAGATAGAGTAAAATAGAAGAAATCTAGATATGTGAAATAAGCCCTCTTACACGATTACGATAGATTATGTGTGTCGTTATCTCATCCTATTCATTTTTTAAATATAAAATTTGTTTTATTATTTGTAGAATCTTTTTTATTAGTAGTGCTATTTAGTAAGCACACATACAGGGAGTTTGATCAATTAACAATCACATGATCACGCATGAGAGTGAATAGTTATAATTTGTAAATGTGAGATAATGTCACACATTATTTCTCGTTACAATCTTTCATAATAATAAATATACATTTTATTATTCAATAATTATTATTTTAGTTAAATAATTAATTTCAGTTTCATTAATTATTAATTTAAGTATTTATTATTTTAATTAAATAAATAAATACAATGTTAATTATTTTTATAATAATTATCTAATTAAATTTTACTTTTTATATTTTATTAAATAATTTAAATAAAATGGAGTCTATAAAAATTACAAAATTTAATTAAATATTATAATTAAAATTACAAATACAAAATGAGTGAAAATAAAATAAACACAAATTTTATTACAATGTTTTTATTACATTAATCTCCTATATGGTATCCAGTCCCACATTGTGGTGGTTGACGAATACGACGTGAACGATGTGGAGGTGGCTTTTCTTCGTCAACTGGGGCATGTGTCTTTTGTACATTCTCAGTAGGTCAACATGCATCGAAAAACTAGGATCTACTTGATTGAGGAACGATGAAACACCAAATAAGTACATATTATTAATATAACGAGTAGTCGACTCAGGCGTACCTAGGTTTGCACCATATAAATTATTCACAAAATCATGGTCGCTTGAATGTAGAGATTGTAGGCAATCATATTTTTGAGTTAACCTGAATTGAAATGATTGTGTTGGTGGTTCAAATTGTTATTGTGTTGGGGGTGAAAGAAAATGAAAGGCAATGTGGTACTAGCATTTCATTTTCAATAGTAATAGGGGGAGTCGGTGGGCGAGGTCTATTACGCCTTTGTCGCTGTGATGGTTGGGTTGGCTCTTCTGCAACACCATATCATGGGTCCCGCAGTAGTTGCGGAGCAGATAGGTACAGATTGGAGTTGTCTCTAAACCACACAATTTACTATTCTGTTGGTATTGGGTGTCCATGTATCGATTGACCTGTAAGACAACGACTTCGATGTTCGTTCCAAAATTGAATCCATGCAGCATGTCTGTCTCTCCAATTTTCTAGGTGATTCCCTATCATATTTTGACAGTGAAGTGTATTAATATTTTCAGGATCGTCTGGTATTTCCTGGGAAAGTCCAAACTATAGTTTGACTCGTTTGTTTTATACCATTCTACAATTGCGAAACAAATCAAAGCAGTTTTGGCAGCCATATCATTGAGTCCTGATATGCTTGTTGCGGTATGACGTTTTCAAAACCCCTGTAAGGCATCCATATGAACTAGAGAAAATAAAAGAATATTTGTAAGATCACACAATTATTAGTATAAATTTTGTTGAATAATGAAATTTTTAACCTGATAATGTTGAATGTGATCATTGTTTGATCTATAACTGACAAGATCCTCGTGTAGAGGTCCAAAATGGATTAGTCCCCTACCAATCCATCTAGTAAAAGAATATAAAACTATTATTTAGCAAGTTTGGCAAGTATATTATTCTTAGTTTATTAGGTTAATATGAAAAGTATTTTACCGCTTTGCTAGTGGAAATGAAATCTCTCAAGTGCAATGAGGGGCAATGAACGACATGTGATACCATACTCAAGATTGAAGGAGCAATGTACATCCACCCATACATGCATAAGACGGTGCCGTTGCACGATACATTTGTTTGTATAAGTTTTCCAAACAAGATGAACCCCAACTATATAATTGAACACGTTAAAGGTGTTTCAATAGAGGGAGATACATCAAATGAACTTTATTGCAAGATTTTTCAGGGATCACCAAACCCCTAATCAAGCGCAATAGGTTCGCTATACATTGTTGTTGTACCTGCTAAGCTGTTGCATTATCTGGAACTTGAGAAAATGTGTCTTTCAACCATTTCAGTTTGACGAATTGGCCCATCATCTGATTTTTTGGAGGAATGATACCCAATATTTGTTGGCATTCTTCATCCCAATCTAAAACGCCACCTCCAATTACTGGTCTTCTGTTGACGAGTAGACCCAATTGTAATGCAACATTTTCAAGAGTTATTATACACTCTCCTATTAGAAGATGAAACATGTATGTTTCTATTCTCCAACATTCTACCATTGTCATCTCCAATGATGGGTCCACGTTACAAGATCCCAATGTTGCAACAGTCAAAAACCTTGCTTCCTCCAAGTAGGGAGCTATCATTTCATTTGGTTCCTTCATTCTGAAGTTGTGGTGACATTCAATTAAGTTCTACATTTTAAATAAAATTAGTATTTGACTTATGAAATGACAATTAAAAACATGTATACAAAAGATGATTACAACCACTTACCATATCAGTGACATCTCTAGAGCTGTTGAGATACTGGTTTCTTAAAAAAGCCATGGAGCCTGTATGTTGTGAATGTGAGAGCTTGTATGTTGTGAATGTGAGAGCTTTAAAGTGTGTGTGAATAATAGTATGAACATAATGACTATTTATAGAAATTTTTTGTGGAGGATTATGTCATCTTATCCAAATCGCAATCATCCAATCAGTGGAGGATTGCAGATTATGCTGACATCATCGTAGCAGATTACACTGATATATGAAGGTGCAAACACGAGAAAGGAGGGTTGAATTGTATTTGACTAACTTGAATACTTTTTAGTTTTAAAACAAAACCTGTTATGTATGAATTAAAACAGAGTTAGCAGCAGATATAAAGTAAATAAAAACTCAGAATTTTATACTGGTTCACCGTTAACTAGACTACGTCCAGTCCCTTCACTTTGAAGGATTTCACTAATTCAAAAACCTTGAATTACAAAGTACCACTGACCCTCCAAGTCAATCTTCTCAAAAAGTCTAACAACCCTAGACTTTTGAGGAAAAGAACCTTGAATCTAATTGCTAAGTAAACTGCTACTCCTTCTGACTCCCTCAGATTGTAGACTCTACTTCAACAACTTAGACCTAACATAAGGGAAAGTAAAACTTAGAGTACTTGCTTCTGGAAAGCGGATACTCACAATTGACCTCACTGAAAACTCAAGTATTTTGCTTTTGGAAGTGTATGACTCTCAAGTATTTTCAATACTAAGTCTTCTACCTTGAGCCTCATTTTATAGATGAATAATTAGGGTTTCCTCCATGCTTAAATTCGAGCTGAATCTGCCCAGATTCTCTTGCAAAAATAACTTGGCCAATCGGGTTTCACTTAAATAAAAAAAGTATCTTTTTAGCTCCAGATTGCATTTGAAAATTTTGTTGACCAATCTTGTTTCTTTTAATTTCAAACTATATCTTTTTAAGCTTCAGATTGCATTCGAATTTCTTCAAGTCTTCAGTAATTTTTGAATCAAATCCCCTTAATACTTTGATCAAATTTCTATCAAAATTTAATCAATTCTTCTTCGAATTTTAATCAATTCATCACTGATTTTCATCATTATTAAATCTGGACCATATGATCTTCTGATCTCGACCAACTCTGGACTTCTGATCTGATTTGCCCCAATTCTGTTATCCTTTAATCTCGGCCGATACTGGACCATATGATATGATCTTCTGATCTCGGCCAACACTTGGCCATGATGCTTAAATTTGGACCATTGATCTGAACATTTTCCCTTTGATCTGGACCAAGTATGGACTGGGTATGGATTGAATCTGAATTAAATCTGGAGTTATGATATTTTAATCTAGATATTTATCCTGTGATCTGGATCAAGTCTGGATTAAATTTGGACAATCATTTCTTCTAATCTGGACTGAGTTTCAGGTTCTGGACAATGCTATCTTCTGGTCTGGACCAAGTCTAGGTTAAGTCTGACTTATGGTTCCTTATGGTCTGGACCAAGTCTCCCTCTGATAGGTTTCCTTCTGGTCTGACCAGGTCTCCTTCTGGACTTTGCTTCCCTCTGATCTGGGCCAGGAAAGATATCCTCTGATGATGTTATGAAATCCTCTGATATCCTCTGGAGGTGTATCCTCTGGTGCCTTCAGGATGCATCCTCTGGTATCTTCTGGAAGTGTATCATCTGGTCTGATTTTATCATTTGGTAACTCATCTTCTGCTCTTGTTTTTATCTTCTTGTGACGTCATCTTCTGCCTCTGGTGACGTCATCTTCTTGTGGCATTTATTCTAAGTCAAAAATAAGATTACATAAAGTACTTTTGTTAATCATCAAAACTAAGTATAGAACCCACTTGGTTTCCACAATATACTTATCAAATGTATCCAAACAAAGATTCAATCAGACAACTCAAAGAGGGTTGTCGATGTTATTTATCGATACCCTATAAATCTTGCATTCAACATATATCACAAAATTTCATAAGGACCTTAAAAAATGGCAAATGAAAAATATTGTAACCAGCAAGAGGTAGTATTTTTTTATATATATCTCACACATATTTTTGTTTTTACATTGTCTATAACAACATCAACTTTTGTTCCTTTAGGATATTGTAAATATGCAAGAATACTTCATGTTTTTTTATGAAGACAAAGACCAAGCAAAGTGATCAAAGTTGTAAATTCAAAATGGAGTCAACAATCAAGTCAACAATCCAGTCAACTATTGTCAATATGCTAGAAGACTTAGAGTTTAAAGTATATGATGCAATATAATATTATTTCAATACACATGAGAACCTTATACTTTTAAATATGCATAAAATTAATTTTCAAAGTGTCAAAATGCATGAATAATGTTTGAAAATCAAGTTTTTGACAAAAGTTAAAGTTGTATTCGACTACATGTATGTGTAGTGTAACACCCCGAGTTTAAAACACAGCGCGAATGTATTTTTTTTTTTAAATAATTAATTAAAATAATTTTCCAATTCATCACTTCAAAAGAATCGAAATAAAAAGTTTCCCTTAATCCGTTTCTTAAAAATAGTACGTCGTGGATTAATCGATGAACGTAATTAAATAACTTCATCGTAATATCACGAAGTACTTAATTCTGGAAATTTAACACTAAACATTAATATATTTTCAAAAGATAACATTGTCATAACCATCCCAAAAGAAAATATCATAGTGCATAGTTTAGCGGAAAAGTAGTACAATAATTTCCAAAATAAACAAATTACATTTCCAGCTCAAATCCTATACATCAAGTCTAACTGATCATGCGCTAAAGCTACAGTAGCACAAATTTCCTCCGCATCCCAAACAAGTCTCATCTGACTCCGCCGCTTGCCTTGATGTTACCTCCTCCTCCTCATCATCATATAGAGAGGGATCAGTCTCCTCCGAAGTCAGATCAATGCATAGTCTCAGTTGCTTCGGCGGTGCCGGAATCTCATAACAATCATCAGATATCCTAGACGGACCCGGAATATCAGCTGCTACTGGCTTCGGCTCTTCGTTCTTCTCTTCCGTCTCAGAATCATGTACATCTCCTCCAATCACCGGGTTAGGAGTCACCACTCCTACGGTGGCCTCCGTCTCAACCCCTCTAGCTGGCTCCTCAGCATCATCAAAAATTCTATGCGCCTCCAATATCAAATGGGAAGGCACGGGAAAGTCAATCCTCGCATAGTTGTGCTCCACGTAGTGCTCCACGTAGTGCACCACTCCATTGGTCCTACAGGTCCGCGTCAATCTCCCCGTGTATGTAGCCCTGCTTGAGGTGGGGTCGTAAACCCAGCAGTAGGTACGGAACGATCAATGAAGTCGAGCGACGTTTCCGTCGTCTCGGGTCCCACGGGTGGCATGGGTTTGGGGGGCATCTGAGGGCAAAACCCAATTTCCACAATATAATAGCAAAGGTCACCGACCGAAATTAACAACTAAGCACATATCATATATCTCACAGCAACACATACATCCATGGCATATCGTATAACAATGATGAAAATAAAGATGCTCATTTTGAAATTTCGTGACATGTATGCCTTTTCAAAACAACAATCAATTAAAATGGAAAATATGTGGTAAGTACAACCAACACTTCAGTAATCACAATAATTAATCAGAAATTCAGATTCTGTAAAGTACTCACACACATCAATTTCCAATCATCATCATATAATCCAATCGTGACCCACCGGTCAATCCCTCGATGCAATATATATATGCTCATGTATACATTTTCTTGGAATCACCAAGGTGCAATCTCTCAACAGACCAACACAATTTAAATATGTATGACTTAACGGCCCTCAAGACCAGGGTGCAATCGCTCAACAGATCAGCACCTAGTGCAGTCACTCAACAGACCAGCACTCGTGCAGTCGCTCAACAGACCAGCACGTTTGACATATACCAAGGTACAATCGCTCAACAGATCAGTACCTAGTGCAGTCGCTCAACAGACCAGCACTCGTGCAATCGCTCAACAGATCAGCACGTGATTGCGCATTTCAGGGTACAGACGCTCAACAATCCAGTACCAGTGCAGTCGCTCAACAGACCAGCACCTATATACCAAGGTACAATCGCTCAATAGATCAGTACCTAGTGCAGTCGCTCAACAGACCAGCACTCGTGCAATCGCTCAATAGATCAGTACCTAGTGCAGTCGCTCAACAGACCAGCACGTGGTTGCGCATTACTCTGTGGCCCATCGCGAGTACCACTTGACTATGCAATGTATGAACATGCAATGTTTTCTCTTTAATGAAACAGTATGCATTATCAGGAAAATTCAACCTTCCCATCATCTTTCAAAACATCTCAACACAATCAATATTATCATCATCACAATCATGATTAAACAGTCAAGTAATCATTAACACTTTGCATTATCTCAAAATTCCATTCTTACTTATCTTAAGTTTTTCCAATGTTTCCCAAACTCTTAAAATTCATAAAACAGTGTTTAAAACTGAGATTTCTGGAAAATACGAAGCTGTATTCGAATACAGCTTCTCTGTATTCGAATACAGTAGCCAAAAATAGTGCAGAATTACACTCTGTATTCGAATACATCCCTCTTGTATTCGAATACAGAGGTTGTCCCAGTGTAAAAATCAGTATTTTTCCACTACATCAGTAAAGTCTCAAAAACTTCATCACCCCCACTTCAAACTATTTCAAAGACTCCATTTTAAATCATTTTAACCCTTCTCAATATTTCCCAACACTTTAAAATTCACATGACAGAGTTTAAAACTTGATTTTTTGGAAAACACGAATCTGTATTAGAATACAGCTTCCTTGTATTCGAATACAGAAGCTAAAACTGAGTTTCTGGAAAAACTCGAATATGTATTCAAATACAGATCCCTTGTATTCGAATACAGAAGCTGAAACTAGTGAAAATCTGCACTCTGTATTCGAATACAGCATGCCTGTAGTCGAATACAGATGCGAATAGAGTGTTAAAATTTCACTTCTGTATTCGAATACGACATGGTCGTAGTCGAATACAGATGCTAAGTCAGAAGCAAAAATCCTTCCTCTGTATTCGAATACAGGGGCTCGTATTCGAATACAAGTTTGAAAACTTAAGTAAAATAGAAGCTTGACAGGTTGTATTCGAATACACCTTCGAAAACCAATGAAATTTTTCCTGAGACTTCAACACATTTCAACATGTTTCTTAAAAAAAACACAACCAAACATCAAAACAGATTCATAACTTTTCCAGAAAAAACTTTCATCATTTAAAATCACTTTTCTTTTGAAAACATCAACATCACCAGAATCACTCAAAACAGAAACAGAAGCAGAATCATCAACACCAGAACATCCAGAAACAGAAACAGAATAGTCACCACCAGAATCATCAGAAGCAGAAATAGAATGATCAACACCAGAATCATCAAAAACAGAAACAGAATGATCAACATCAGAATCATCCAGAAACAGAAACAGAATAGTCACCACCAGAATCATCAGAAGCAGAAATAGAATGATCAACACTAGAATCATCAGAAACAGAAACAGAATGATCAACATCAGAATCATCTGGAACTAGAACATGCACCTCCAAAACAACATGCATGGTATTTTCCAGTATGCTTACACAACCAACACAACATGCAAAGCATATTCCAGCTTTCTCACACAAGCAGAACAACAATGTTGTATCTCACAGATCATCAAACATCACAGAATGAAATTTTCAAGTTTTAAAACAACATGCACACAGTTTTCTCAACATGCATTTTGATCAACTTCAAAATAACATGCAAGACATTTTTCAGTTTTACCACACAACCAAGACAGACATGTTGTATCAGCAAAACATCAACATCACATATTATTTAAAATCTCAACAAAATGCATTTTCTTTCATCTTAAAAATGTCATGCAAAACAGTTTCTTTTTCAAAACAGAAACTCAAATATAACCACACCTCAAACATACATTTACAGTCCTAGAATGCCACTAGAAAGTGGAAGGTGCCCTTACCCTTGTTGCGTTTTATGCTTCTGCTCACGTTTCTGCTTTCATTCCCGTTTACGCGTCAAAAACCGGTGAAACTGCCGCTTGTGTTTGCTGCTACGAAACTGGGTTCTCTAGCTCCGTAATGATGTGGGGAACAACTTTTGTACTGGGGATTTTCTGGTTTGGTGCCTAGGTTTCCAATTAATGGCACTTTTGAGGAACTCCCTCTCTTTTCTTTTGAATCGTGAATTGGAAGCAGAATAGAATGGGAGGGAAAAGGGTACTGTTACATGCAGTATGGGCAGTGAGGAAGGAGGAATGGTGTTCTGATTTCACCATCCTTCTCACTCCTATTTATAGGCTTGTGTGGGTGCCACCTCACCCGACACTTGTCCGATCCTCAGCACTTAACCAATCTCGTCGCAATTAGCCGGTAATCCCTTAATTAACTGTCCGTTAATTTAATTACTCGTAATTAAATTAATTTATTCTTAATCCAATAATCTTAAAATATCTTCCAAAATAAATATTTATATATATATATATATTTACTCAAAACATACATATGTTAAATATTTTACAAATATCCCCAAAATACACTTAAAATTAATTCCATAATTTTAATTTAAAATTAAGGGTCTTACATGTAGCCGAATATAGATGAAGTCAGTAGCAAAAACTGCACATATGTATTCGAATATAGCATGTTGTAACCGAATACAAATTCAAGTTAGTAGCAAAAACTTCATATCTGTATTCGACTACAGGATGTCGTAGCCGAATACAAATATCAAGTCAGTAGCAACAAATTCATATTTGTATTCGACTACAGGATGTCATAGCCGAATACGAATACCAAATCAGTAGCAAAAATAGCATTTTGGTATTCGACTACAGCATGTTGTAGGCGAATACAAAATCAAATCAGTGCAAAATTCACTCATCTATATTCGACTACAAGGATTCGTATTCGAATACATGCTTCAAATTTTGAAATAAATCTGAACGTTACAGAAGTGTATTCGACTACACTTACGTTGTAGCCGAATACAACTGTGAAACAATGTGATTTTTCAGGTCATATTGATTCTGGATCATTACATATATTCATCAAACTTCTTGGAAAGATTGCCATTGATATGAAGTGATGTCAAAACCATTATTGTAAATTAACTAAGTTTGTGTGTTGTTTGAGGAAAGTGGTGTACTTTCTTCAAGTATTGTAAACTAAGATAGTGGTGTGCTATCTTAGGTAGATTGTTAGGAGTTTGTCACTAAAGTCTTAGAGTTAGACTTGTACCTATTCTAACAATAATTGAAAATTTCTTGTGGTGTGCAATAGGACTGGACGTACCCTTGGTTATAAGGGGAACCAAGATAAATTCTTTTTGTTCTTTATTTTTCTTCCATTTACATTTTACTATATACAATCAGAGTCAGAAAAATAATCCACTAAGTCTCTCAAAACCAGAAAAATTTTAAACACCTAATTCACCCCTCCCCCCCTCTTAGGTGCGCCTCTGAACTTACAGATACGCCATGACTCAACCGGGCATCACATACTACAAGAGACAAATCAATGATTGGAGTCAAGATGCAGTAAAATGGGTCGGTGATATTCCAAAGGAACAATGGCTACAAGCATATGACACAAGACAAATAACCTTGTTGAGTGCATGGACAATGTATTAAAGGGGACACACAATCTTCCAATCAGTTCTTTAATGCAAGCAATATACTACAGAGTGACTGCAAAATTTGTAGAAAGAGGAACATAGGCCCAAGCAATGATGGCATCAGGTTTGATTTACTCAAATACAATCATTCAAAACCTTAACAAGGAATGAGCAACATTGAACTCCCATGAAGTTGTTTTTCACAATCGAGCACATAGTATTTTTACAATTAAGCAGTTGGTTCGTCCATCCAAGCGGTCTTCCTGTAAGGACATTCAAGGTAGACCTCGACAAATGATGGTGTGACTGTGGTGAATTTCAAGCATTACACTATCCATGATCACATGTCATCGCCGCTTGTTCTTTTATTTACCGTGACTACATGATGTATGTGTCTTCTAAGTATACATCACAATGTATCTTCGACGTTTACAAGGAAGAGTTCCAAGCAATTCCTCTTCAATCATATTGGCTAGAATACAATGGAATAAAATTGTGCCACAATCCAGCCATGAGACGAGATCCAAAAGGTCGTCCACAGTCTACTTGCATTCATACTGATATGGATCAATGGGAGAAAAGTACACACCCAAGAGATGTGGTTTTTGTCGGAATAAGGGACATAGCAAGAATAAATGTCCTTATCGTATTGATACTTCTGAAGGAAATTAGTTTGTTGTAATAAAATTAGTTCAATTTGTATTTTTAATTATAATATTTAATTAAATTTTGTTATTTTTATGGACTCCATTTTATTTAAATTTTTTAATTATTATAAAAAGTAAAATTTAATTAGATAATTATTATAAAAATAATTAACATTGTATTTATTTGTTTAATTAAAATAATAATTACTTAAAATAATAATTAATGAAACTTAAATTAATTATTTACTTAAAATAATAATTATTGAATAATAAAATGTATGTTTATTATTATGAAAGATGTTAACGAGAAATAATATGTGACATTATCTCATATTTACAAATTATAACTACTCACTCTCTCATGTGTGGTCATGTTATTGTTAGTTGATCAAAACTCTTATATTTTGTGTCTCCTAAATAGCACTACTAATAAAAAAATTCTACAAATAATAAAAAAAGAATATGACATTGAGAAGTTGGTAGCAGCAGGTACAATTTTCCATCATTATTTTTTAAAAAAAAAAATATATCTTTTTGAGAAGTTGATAGATGTAGGACCGAATTCTAACCTTCATAAAATTGAAAAAAAATAAAAGAGTGATTTTTCGGTATTTAATAAAAAAATGAGTGGTACTTTGATACTTAATTTTTGTTTTTGTGGAAAAACAAAAAAAAAAAGGCTACGAACAAACAAGCAACATAAAAAAAATAAAAATAGGACAACTTACACGAATATAAACAAACACGAAACATAAAAAAAAAATGAAAATTTTGTTAGTTTCTTTGAAAATTAAAACTATATTTTATTCACATAATTCTAAAAAGTATCTATTGGGAGGATATTTCATTCATCTTTTTCTTTTGATGTTTTCTTGACTTTTTCAGAATTTTTTCTTAGCACATTTATTTTTTTATTCTCACTCATAATGGGTTCAGTAAGTTCTTCTTAAATAGATAGAAGAAGTGTCTGTTAAGGATATTATCATTATAGATCTTCAATCAACATTTAAGGTAGATCAATTTTTAACATGTATCCATATATATCATCGTGAAGGATTATGCATATCTTGGTGTGAGGACAGGGAAGTAGAGGATACTATGATCAGAGCATGTGTTAAAGACTTTTCAAACAAGTAGCAGATTTAGGAAATTCATCAGAGGATGCGTAAATGTTTTGTCTTCTTTGGAGCTTTGACTTTTTCCAGAGCATACAACATAAGTTAGATTTAGACGATCAAATGTTTGAAGTGATCATGTGATTATCATAGGCAAACGATCATTTGCTTTGTTAAGTGTATCTGATGTAGACAATCACTTGCTTTGTCAAGCTTATCAAAGGTAGATGATCACATGTTTTGTCAAGCTTATTAGAGGAAAACGAACAGAGCGTAGTTGCGTTCAGTAGAGGCAACTAAAATAGAACATATCATGTATTTCCAGAGTCACCAGAACATTGCTTGCATTATAAGAGTCAGTAAAGACAGAGCGGTGTTTTGCGTCACTAAAGGCGCATGTTATAGTGCTTGCATCATAATCAAACAAGCTAAGTGATGCGGAGTCTTATTGTTCTTTTGCCTTTGTCCAATCATAGGGGATATATCTTATATCAGAATACATAATTTGTTATGCTTGTCTTTGAACTACTTAATGTAATGCTTCTTTTACTATATTACGATTTGCTCTATTAGTAGGCATAGTTATTTGTTTATTAGGCAATAATATTCTTTGTGTTTAAGGCATTCATATTATGATCTCTAATTTGCTTGTAATTTATGCTACCTTAAAATAGATAGTCATTAATATAACTCTTTGTCTTATAACTTAATCTGCATACTTAGCACATACAATTAGAGGATAATTATTCTTTATTTGTTTGTTTTTGCTATCATCAAAACATCAACCAGATGATTGTAGCTAAAACCACTTTTGCATTAACAATCTCCCCCCTTTTTGATGATGACAAATAACTATACAATTAATGAACAATTTTCTTTCACAAAGTAAGTTTTAAAAGAAAACTCCCTTTGAATATAGTACTCAAAAACTATTTGACTTAATGATCGTTTGATCTTCTAAAAATAAACTTTTAAATCAATATTCTGAGGCTCCCAAAAATTTGATAAATGCGATTCTTTAAGCATTTCAAATTTTATTGAATTCATTTGATTTTTGACCTACATGAGGGTAAAAACACACAAAGATATCATGAAAACGATGTAGAGGCATAACATACATTTAAATGTATTACTATATCTTCTATTTTTCTTCCCCTTTGCCATTATCAAAAAAGGTGAAATTATAGAATTTATAGTAAGCCAAACATGCAGAAGAATCACTAGAGGGATAAAAGAAATCGTCATGCCACATATAGATGATTAGCATAAGTAAATTTTTAAACAAAAGCCCAAAGGAAGTATAAAGGAACAAAAGAAGACACTAATAAATAATCCTAGATATCTTAGATAAAAGTTCTAGAGAGATCTAAGGACACGCCTCAAGAGTTCAGCTACTTCTGCTATTTGAGAGATGAGAATGTCCATCTTGTGGTCGACTTCTTGTAGAGCAATTTGAGCTTCTAGTTGCTCAAGAAAAATGTTACTCCCCATCAAGGTTATTTCAAATGGTGGGATTTCCTTCTTCTCGGGAGAGAAAGGTGACTTACTTTTCCTACCAGAAGACGAACCAACATCCATAGCAGATGAGATTGAAAAGTGTAAAAGGATGAACTCAACGAAAAACACAAGGACGGAGAGAAGATTGAAAAGACACAGGTAGAAGGAAAAGAGAACATTTGAGGTACAAATAGTCAGATTTCTCGAGAAGTAAAACAAAAACGTTCTTGGAAAGAGGAGACATAACGAGGAGGGCATGGAAGAAAAAAAAGAGTGAGACAATGTATAACAGATACTTTAGGACACATGGGACAATTTAGAGGCATGAGGCAAAAGGGAGGAAAATGAAGAGTTATGGTTGATGGAAAGGAATAAAATAATTTTTAAAGATGAATATGAGAGAAATTTTAAAGAAAACAAAGGATAATTTTGAAAAACAGAGGAGAGGAAAGAACAAGTCGGCAGAAAGCGGAACATAATAGAGGATAAAGCCAGAAGGTTAAAGAGATGATAACGTTTATTTAATTAATAACTCGCATTACACTTGTAACTCATACAAATTACAATACAATTACAATACTTGTTACAAAAAGGCTTAAGAGGAGAAATGAAAGTCCTAAGATCTTTCTAAGGGTCTCTAAACCAGATCCATTAATTTATATCACATATTAGGTTTGAATTAGTGATTCATAATACATAAATAAACTAGGTTCCTTTCGATACTTTTTTTCTTACTTCATCCTTGTACTTAAGGTACTTAGTGAAAGAAGGAGACATTGATACCCAAGGGTTTGACAAAGTGAACATTTGAATGCATTTTATGAACCTTCTTGTGTATTCCATCTAGCTGACTATAGTTCATGATGTAACGAAATGCAAGATTTTCTATCATTTTACCATTCAGGATGAACAATTCATATTTTAAGAAAATCCTGAAGTCTTTCTGATAGTACAGTGTAAGAAGATGATTATTTAGCAAGATGAAGACTTAATAAGGAAATAGATATAGAACTGATTTTTCCTAGGGGTCTAGGTTTAAAATGTTTTGGATGACAAGAGGCAAATGGGTTTATCAAAAAGGATGATTTTGAAAAACACTAGAGGGGAAAGAGGTTTAAATAAAACATTGTATAAGGATTAAAAACATAGATTTTAACGAGAGTGGATCAAATAGAAATTTTAAACAAAAATTGACGATATGAACAAAGACATGACAACACAAACCCAACCAAGACAGACAACATAGACACACAATAAGACAAATAGGAAAGCACAAACACGCGGAACAAGAGTTGGTTTTATACTTCTGGTTGGAACCAGGTTAGTTTTATACTTAGAGTTTTGATATTAACAAACATATTTTATAAGAACTATATATTTGACTTCGCAGAGTATGAAAGAATATTCTTGTTTTTAAAGACAATCTAAAATTAGATTTTATTCAAATTTATAATCGAAGAAATTTTTTGACCAAGTTTAAAAGAATATACGGTCAAGATTTTAAGAAATGATCAATATTTTATCAATAATAAGATATGAATTATTTACAACAAGATTTGATCAAGATTTATCACAAGAAGATATAAATTGTTTACAAGAAGATTTAATCAAGATTTATCTGCAACAAGATATGAATTATTTACAAGAAGATATGAATTTTTTACAAGAAGATTTGATCAAGATTTATATACAAAAAGATATGAATTATTTATAAGAATATTTGATCATGATTTATCACAAGAAAATATGAAATATTTACAAGAAGATTTGATCAAGATTTATCTACAACAAAATATGAATTATTTACAAGAAGATATGATCAAAAATTGTTTACAAGAAGAAACACTCACAAAAAGACACATTTATTATTCGCAAAGACATGATTCAGATTTTGAAAAAGGACAAAATACTGAATTGGACATAGTCATATTCCTACTTGTGAAAGTTCAAGAACTGGTACAACACTATGTTTCCGTCCGAATAAAAGCAAGCAATAGGATGGAAGCTTCATATGAAGAATTTACAAACTCAATCTTAACAAAAGACAAAAAGTATCAATCTAAAGAATTTAAAAATTCAATCTGAACAAAATACAAATATAATCTATCTAGAAGAATTGCTCTGCTCAGATTGGATTCATAAATAAAGAATTGGCTAAAGAACATACTATCACAAAACATCTTGTTCAGAATTATTTTTGAATAAGATCATTATTGACCAAGCTAGGAATGAATATACAATCCAGAATTAAACAAGGACAAAATTGAAGCCCTAATTTTATCTATAAATAGATACTCAAGGCTGAAGAAGAATATCATTGAAAAATCATAAAAGAGTACAAGAACTCAAGCTCAAAAATTCCAAATTCATCTTAGAGTTCAAAGAGAGAAACACTTGTTCAAATGAGAAATATTTTCTAAATGTTTTTCTTTGTTATAACCAGCTTGTTGAAGTAACTACTCAAGTTCCAAACCTTTGTATTCAAACTTGATCATGGTGTTAGCATGCCTTCAACAATTTGTGGTTGTTAGATTGTGTAGAGAAGACTTGGCTGGTAAAGTCAAGGTGTGTGTGTGTATGTTCCTCAAAAGTCTGGGTTGTCAGGGTATTTGAGATGACTAGCTTAGAGGGTCAGGTGCTTTGTAATTTATGTTGTTGAATTAGTGGATTAAATCCTTCTAAGTGAAGGTACTGGATGTAGCTAAGTTAGTGGTAAACCATGTAAGAACAGAGTTGCACCTAAGAGGGGGGGGGGTGAATTAGGTGTTTGGACAATTTTTCTGTTTTTTAGAGTTTTGGAGATTGTTTAAGTGACTGTTTTAAGTTTGTTTAATCTTGCTGTGTTTGTAAATGAAAGCTGTAAATAACAGAAGGTAAAAACACACAGAAATTTATCCTAGTTCCCCTTACAACCAAGGGTACACACAAGAGATTTTCCACTTTGTTCGAATATATTACAAGTCTAACCCTAAGACTTAGGTTACAGATTCTTTAACACTTAACAGAAGATAATACACCACTATCTCTGTTAACAGAACCTGAAGAATCTACACTAAATTCTTCAAGTGATACAATGATTTTGTAATGATGTTCTTGACTAAGAACAAGATTATAACACTAAGTATTTGATACTTAATCAATCACACTTCCAAGTACAACTGAGAACCTTTCTTAATGATATGAAAATGAAAAGCATGTACTTGAAAATATAAAAATTAAGTTTTGAAGTGTTTGAAGTTTCAGAAAATTGATTCTCAAAGTCAGTCGAAAGTTCTTAGTTAAAACTGAAACTTTGAAGTATCTATACTTCATAGGAAATACTTCACATCAATGACAATGGTTCACAAACGTTTTCATGAACTTGTGCAATGTTTCAAAACTGAAAAGTTGCATTGTTTCGAAGTTGTATTCGAATACAGTCTCAGTGTAATCGAATACACTTCTATAACGTTCTATTTGTATTTGAAATTTGAACTTCGTATTCGAATACAATATCTTGTAGTCGAATACAAGAATGAGATTTTTGCCACTGACTTGAGTTGTATTCGAATACACAAAGCTACAGTCGAATACAGAAGTTTAAATTTAGCTACTGACTTGCAATCTGTATTCGACTACGACACTCTGTATTCGAATACAGATCTTCAGTTTTAGCTTCTGACTTGTAGTCTGTATTCGACTACGACACTTCGTATTCGAATACAGATTTCCAGTTTTGTAAAAACTTTATTTTCAAACATATGTTTATTAAATATTTTATAAAACATTTTAATGCATATGCTATCAAGATGGTTAATATTGTACTTTAAAATGTATTTTGATTTAATATCAAATACTTTACCTAACAAAATAAATCTGACAAAAGAGTTGCTTAAAATCCTTTTGCTTTTTGATCAATGATCTTTTTGTCTTCATCAAAAATGTAGATCTTTAACTTTCAAACCAAGATAAATTACTTGTGTCACTTTATTCCGACACTCCTTAATTTTTTAATGCTTCTACTCCAAGTAAATCATCAAGTTTGAACAAGTTTAATCAAACAATGAAAAAGTTATCAACTTAGCCAAATACAATTCAACCCCCATTCTCGTATTTGCACATTCAATTGAAACAAAGCTCGGTCTCAAGTCTGAGCACTTAACATTGTTTGAGGAAAGATCCAATGGTTCAATATGTCAAGATTCAGTGAAGAAGTTGATAGAGGAAACATCAACATACCACCTTTGTTTGATGAAGAACGTTTTGAATACTGGAAGGACATGCTGAGAAGTTTCTTTATTTCACAAGATCCTGAACTTTGGGACTTGGTGGAAGATGGTTATACTGCTCCAAAGATTAATGATGGTATTTAGATTCCAAGGATATAGATGGATGTTAATCAGAAGATGTACAAGATACATCATAATTCTAGAACATTAATGATAAATGCAATTACTTTCAAGGAGTTTGACAAGTGCACCAACAAAGAGAAAACAAAGTATTTATGATAGTTTGAATCTAACCTATGAAGGAAGCAAGCAAGTTTAAGAAAAAATGGCCAACCTTCTAATCAAAAAGTGTGAGTTGTTCAATATGGAAGAAGATGAAGACATTGAAACAATGTTTTCCAGATTGCAGACTCTAGTCTCAAGATTAAAGATACTTGAGAAGAGTTATAATACCATTGATCATGTGAATAATATACTAAGAAGTGTGTCAAGTAAGTGGAGACCAAGAAGAATAATTAATCAGCCATTTAGGAAGCAAAGGATCTGCCATTTAGGAAGCAAAGAATCTGAATACTTTTAAGCTGGAAGAATTAATCAGCTCCCTTAGATCACATGAAATTGAACTTGCAGAGGATGAGCCCAAGAAGAAGCAACCAACCTTGGCTTTGAAATCCAAGAAGAACAAAGTTTTGAAAACAGCAACAGAGGAAACATGGCTGATAGGGTCAAGGTGTATGTGTTCCTCAAAAGTCTGGGGTTGTCAGGCTGTTTGTGAAGACTGGCTTGGAGGGTCAGATGTTTTGTAATTCAAGTTGTTGAATTAGTGGATTAAATCCTTCTGAGTGAAGGGACTTGATGTAGCCGATTTAGTGGTGAACCATGATAAGTTACTCATGCCACTTCATTCTTGTACTCCATAGTCTTGTTATTGTTTCTACTCTTAGTAAATCATCAATTCTGAACCAGTATAATCAAATAAAATAAAATTTATCAACTTAGTTTAACATAATTCAACCCCCATTCTCGTGTTTGCACCTTCACTTCTCTAGTGATGAGTTCATATGAAAGGTAAGAGTGTTTTGGTCATTTCTATGCAGTCAAGCTTCTTTGAGGATAATTTGGTTTCATAACGATTTCAAATACATCATCATTGTTCTGATAAGGATCTTCGACTTGTTGCCATTCAATGTTTCAAAAAAGTGTTGATTAAGAGGTTGCATTACTCGCCATTTCTTCTAAAGGGTTACTTGCATGAACATACATCCAGATCACAGAAGTTTTAGAAAGCTTATCCCTGACTAGTTAGATTTATTGTTGAAAGGAATTATAATGTTTCCATGATATTGCAATAACATTATATTGCATATTAATACTTCTTTCATTAAGAGGATAAATATCAATATTAGTAAGTAGGCTCTTCTCACTTATTAACTCATTATGCCTTAAAGAAGCATATGAGTTTTGTCCAGTTTGTCTTTGAAGAATTTCAAGAAATACAACTAGAAGTTAGAAAAGAATTGAAGGAATTTTCAAAACATATAAAGACAAATCTTAGAAGAGGAAATACACAAGGAGTTCCATTCTGCTATTAAAAAAAAAACTAACCACGCGATGAAATATTTCCTTAGGTAATTTTAATCTAAGAAACTATCTTTCAAGAGACACACTAAAAATATTTATTAATGTATATTCTTCTCTTTGAGTATTCACTTGGCTCAATACAAAGATTTTGTTTTACTACCTAAAATTTCATTGACAAATGATTTGCACAAAGGCAACTTTAACACAAAAATTCCTAAGGCAGATAAATTACCCCTTTAAAAATAACTTTGGAAAAGAGATGAGATTGACATTCGAGAAATAGATGTTCTGATAAAGTGCTTTATCTATTTTTCAGATAACAATTATAGTCCTTATGAGTAGTCTTTGTAAATCCAGGCTTTAAAAAAAATAAACAAATAAAGAAAAGGTTGATTCAAAAGCATACACTATTTCAAACCATTTCCTTAGTATTTCCAGCATAGAGGGATCTTTTCTCTTACACCGTAAAGGGCTCAATCAAGACACCGAGCTTTGATATAGTGTGTTTGATGTCTCTAAAAGATACTTCAATTTCTTTAAGAAAAAATGTTCTTGATTAAAACATTCAACTTACATTTATAGAACATGTTTATATAGAGTAAGGTTGATCCATAAAGAACTAAGATGCGAGAAATAGAAAAGGGTGATAAAAAAACCACATATATTTTTATACTTAGTTCACAACAAACTGTTGCTACATCTAGTCCTCTCCTTACAAAGATATTTTGCCTTAGTATAGTCGACGACTTAATCCACTATTTCAATAAATAGAACACAAGTATTCTTTACTCTTCCTCTTCAGGCTTTGAGTATTTTTCTCTAGCATCTCCAGGGTGTCCTCGTCAAAACCTTCTTCAAATTTCTGGTATCCTACCGTTGAGGTTCATGAAAGTGATTGTACCTTTTCAAGTATCTCTTAGGGGTGATAGGGTTGTTGCCACTATCGGGCTGATTTACATCAGTTCTAGTTTGTGTCTGAGTTGACAAAAAGTTTATTGATAGGATTCTAACTCTCATTGAAAGGATTTTACATATCTATCTTCGTGAATTATTCTGCGTATCTTGGTGTGAGGACAGGGAAGCAAGGGATACTATGATCAGAGCATGTCTAAAAAACTTTCAAACAAGTAGTAGATTCAAGATTCATCAGAGGATGTGCAAATGCTTTGTCTTCTTTGGAGCGTTTACTTCTTTCAAAGCATATAACATAATCCTGAGTCAGACTATCATACGCTTGAAGTGATGTTGTGACTGTTAGAGGTAGACGATCACTTGTTTTGTTAAGTGTTTCGGATGTAGATGATCACTTGTTTTGTAAAGCTTATAAAAGGTAGACAATCACATGTTTTGTCAAGCTTATCAGAGGTAGATGAATAGAGCATAGCTTCATTCAATAGATGCAACTAAAACAGAACATATCATGTATTTCTAGAGTCACCAAAACTAGAACATTGCTTTCGTTCTCAGAGTCAGTAAAGACATAGTGTTGTTCCGCATCACAAGAGGTGTGTGTCAGAGTGCTTGCATCAGAATCAAACAAACCAAGTCAAGTGAAGTCTTGTTGTTCTTTTGTATTCATCCAATCATCAGAGGATATATCTTATATCAAAATGCATACTTTGTTGCACATGTCTTTGAACTACTTAATACAATAGTTCTTATGCTATATTACGAGTTGCTCCATTATGAGGCATAGGTACTTGTTTATTAGGGGATAATATTCTTTGTGTTTAAGACACTTAGATTATTATCTCTAATTTAATTTTAAATTATGCTACCTTAAAATAGATATTCATTAATATAACTTTTTGACTTCTAACTTAATCTGCATAATTAGCACATAATGTTAGGGGATTATTGTTCTTTATTTGATTGTGTTTTTTTTATCATCAAAACATCAACTAGAGGACTGTAGCTAAAACCCCTTTTGCACTAACAACTGCTAACTTAGTATAGTCAAGTTGTTGAGGGAAGCATCCACTATTGGGCTAAGTTACTAGGAGAATTTAAGATGGTTTTATGAAAAACTCTTACAAGAGAATGTTTACAAGGCATGCTCTCAAAATATATTTGAGTTTTCTCAACACTGAAAACTAATACAAAAATTTTCACGAGTTGTTGTATATGACGGCAGTAGGTTTTTCATATGTATGCATTGCATTGAAAATCACAAGTCCTATTACATAGAGACTTCAAAGCCATTAGGGTTTCTGACCGTTATTGTGATTCCATGAAATCAGTATGTAAGATAATGACTCGTAAAGAATCTTCAAAGATCTTGAATTCGCATTTAAGAACACGTCCATATCATTCTTCATAATTGATTCATTATATTTTGAAAAAAATGACAAGCAGAAAGATACAAGATGACATTTTCAAATAATGCCATGCATTTCTTCAAACAGGATGATAAGTCCAACAATGATGAGTAGAGCATGCTGAAATGTTGACTTCTTTAGAGTTCTAGGCTCAATTATTTGACTTATCAAGGTTGACTTTATAGCAAATTGCTGACTTGATGCGTTGACCAGAGGATCATCTGGTTTGGTAAAATTATTAAACATAGAATTATCATAGTGAGCCTGTAATATCATATTCAGCAAAAAAGCATTGAGAGGACGTTTAACAAATTCTTTAGTGCATTGACTTGATAATGTTGTTTATCTTCTCTATTCATCAGAGGATCCAATGTAAAGTCTTTAAAGTTCATGACAAAAGATCTACACACTTAAATAAATTCATTAGCGTAATAAATTGTTCCCACAAACTAAATTTTGTTATCAAAATAATTAAGGGTCATTGTTCTTCAAACCAACTTGGTTGTAACAATCTCCCCCTTCTTTATGGTGAAAAATATCTATTTTTGTGAACAATTTTTCTTTTCAATAATATAATATATGGAAAACGATTCAAGGTCAAGCTTTCGCTTAATACAAGCAGGTTTAAAAGAATGAGAGTGGTATATGATATTATGACAATGGATTTTAAAAATAGAACTTGAAAATCACAAAGTAATTGTTCTCAAAACATATACTCCCCGTTTTTTCACCAGACAAAAAAATGTTGATCAAATGAAGTTAATAGCACACAAGGAATAGAGAGATAAAAATCATTTTCACTAAAAGTGTTAAGAGTATAGAAGATAGAGCAAAAATGAGTACACATAAATAAGGTATTCTAAATAGACTCTTGATTTTTTCTTGTATGTTCCATGAACGCCTCAGTTTTAGCTTACAGTCGATCAAAGTCTTCCTTCTTTACAAATTGAGAGGGGTCAAAAGCAGGTGCAGAATGAGTGGCAAACGAACCTTCAAAGGCAAACTTTGCAGATCATGAAGCAACAATAGCTAATATGTCAATTGACTTAAGTTCTATTTTGATATCTAACATGATCTTTTAAATAGACTAACCATTCTATTTTATAATAATATCATTAAAAATGTCAAAAATTGATGTAGGTCAGTACGTTTATATAACATAAAATGTTAACAACTTTATGATATAAAACAAAGTAATAAAACAAAATATAATAATTAAAAAATTATTTTATTAAAGTTGGTTGAACCGGTAGGTCTAAAGAGATTTCCGTTGACATGTATCTTAACAATTTTAGCTAAATATGCTTTTAAAAATCCTCAATGTGACCTATATAAAAAAAGTATGGCATGATTTAGGCTTGTCGTAGACTAGACTATAGGCCCATGTTGGTCGGATTGAATCATGATTTCTACCCCTACTTCCCATAATTTCAAAAAATCAAATGTAGAAACTTTTGGGTCATGACAGGATCTGGGGGATTGATTATCACATTGTGAGAAGGGAGAAAACATAAGTTTTTTCTATTTGATAAGCAAACACATAAATTGGTTGAACACCACATCTTTACCCAAAATCTAAATGCATTAAATATATAAGTCATCCGACTTATACGGTGCTCAATATTCTCTTTTCATCTAATACGAGACTCTGACTCACACTTGATACACCAAAAATTTATCCCTCAAGTATGAGTTCACCCATTCAAATGGGTATGCTCTCCTCAAGCCGACATTTTTTCCATCCATATAAGCTTACACCACAATTGGTACTCAACATCAACAGAACACGCCGCCTGATCACCGTTGTTAGAAATTACTCACCTAGTCAACCATCGACTATGATACTATTGTTGAGTTGCTAGGGGATGTAGGAGATCATCACAACTGTAAGCAACCACATAAGTGAGATTGACACCACATTTTTATCTGAAACTTCAAAATATTGAGCATTTGAGTCTTTTTACTTATATATTGTTTAACATGACACTATCTACTTTTCCATTCAATGTAGAACTATTACTCACACTTGATATACCAATATAAATTGTTGTGATTTTGAAGAATGTTTTACCTAAGTGCATCTAGTAAAAAAAATTCAAATTGTAATGTGAAATCACAATTTAATTTATATTCAAATACCACAATATCCAAGAGAAAACTATCAATGAAAATTCTCACGCAATGTTTAATGTAGAAATAACTTATATGGTATAAACTATGGCGGTTGCTTTACATCCTTCCATTGGTACTGTTGCAAAATATGGTAGAGTCCAATAAAAAGAAAAATAAATTAAAAGAAATATTGATTATTTGGAATTTATAGGATGAGAAAAGTTGTTTACAATAAAAGTGTGATACACCTTAGATTATTCATAGGTATCTATAATGCTTTTTTATGCTAAAATTGTGGGTGCAATTATGCCAATCATTTTCATGAAACTGCTTTTAGAAAAGATTGACATAGTTTTTGTCTCGAGTGGAATTTTTCTTTTAGAATCAAGATGGGTTTGAAGAACAATTCATTTCTAGTTTTGTTGATAACAAAAGGAAGTTTGTGAGAACAATTTAATGTACTAATGTTCTAAATTAAGTATACAGAAAAATAGAACAAACAGGTACATTCAAGACCTAAGAACAAATTAGAGGAAATGGCAAAAATTAGAGGAACAGGTAAAATCAGAGTAAATAGGTAAAATGAGAGGAAAACAAGAGAACCAGCAGGAACGAAATAGAACTAGAGGAAACAGAACAAAACTAGAGGAAACGGAAAAAAACCAGAGGAAACGAAACTGAACTAGAGGAAACAAAAGAATCAGAGGATACAACATAATCAAAGGATACAATAGAATCAGAGGATATGCACTGATCAGAGGATACACAATGATCAAAGGATATGCAATGATAAGAGGAACACAGTAAATATACGAAACAACACCATCAAAGGAAGCGTGCCCTTTGCTGGCTCTGAAGCTCTCAATCTGATAAACTCGATGTGACTCTGATATACAACATGTTCTGATAAGTTGTCTCTGCCTTTGAAAGTAATACAACACAAGTAGATTATTGACTCTGCCTCTAATATTCACACATTAACATCTGACTCTGCTTCTGATGTTGACACGCCCCAATATGACTTTGATACGTCTGGATCTGCTTCTGGTACTTACACAATGACTCTGACTTTCATACTTCTGACTTTGACAAAAGTTAATGCATATGACAAAAGTCAACAACTCTAACAAAAGCCAATACCTCTGACAAAAGTCAACAACTTTAATGAAAGTCAACACACCTAAACAAATCAACGCCTCTAAAAAAGTCAATGCCTCATAAGAAAGTCAACGATTCTGAAAATTGCGTAAGACTTGGAAGATGTGATTTTGATAAAATCTAGAAGATCCCATATCAGATTCTGAAATAGGAAAAGTTTGCCTCTAATCCTAATACCTAAAAATTTGCCTCTAATACTGATCATGGAAGATGTGAAAAACTCAAAAAAAAGTCTTGGAAAAATATAAAGAATGTTCTAGTCGGTTACCTACCAAATTACACTTAATGGAAATATTGGTTAATTATTTTTTAATTGGTATCAACAGTTTGCAAAAGGTTTATCATTGACAACAGCAAAAAAAATTGAAAATCTGCAGTAACAGTCAAAAGTGAAACAACACAGCAACGCACTTGTTCGATGTTTCAATTCAATACTGAAACAAGACAACTTATTAACAAAAAATTACAATCAAAGAATTAATTATGGTGTTCATCTTCTATACAACATGAGTAGCACAAATTGATTATGTGACAAAAGAATAGATATCTACTACTAATTGTTTGATAATGAATGAGTAGCATAAAAGTCGTAGAAGACAACATTCGCAGTAGCTTCTATCATAATGAAGAAGTCACAAAAGAAAAACACATGGAAGTATGAAGTCTAAGCAAGGAAGATTGTTAATAACAGTGCCAGTTAGAGGGGCCAGATTATTACAAAAATCATAGCTAGCAAAACATGACTTTTAGGGCTTCAACTTAGATAGGTATCTTTGATTTGAATCAAGTATTGAATGAGAAAACTCGTTTTAAATACAACTATAGATGTTGGCGCTGCTTGGGTCTTCTTTTATGAGTTGGTTACTATGGTCATCTTTTATAAGAAATGATTTATTAATGGGAGTACAAGGGATACTCCAATTCTTTATACAAAATACATTACTTAATCAACAAGACCTATATCTAAGTTGAAGCCCTAAAAGTTTATTTTAAATCAGAAAAATGTTTCGAGTGTTTCTCGAATTCAATAGAGTTGCAACCAAAATTTATTTTAAATCGAGAAAAATTTGGGAAACCCTTAAAATAGAAAAATGGTATTTGAAATCAAATATTGAGTTTGGGAGTCGATTATGCGTAAGAAATATATTAGTACGGTACAACATTCGTTAAAAACGGTTACCTATAATTAATTATGCCCAATTTATGTTTGCTTAAATATATTGATTTCTTCTTGATATTAAATTCATATATAAATTGTGTTTTTATGAATAAAATTTTGAAATAAAAGTTGGCTAAAAAAAAAAGAAGAAAAAACAAATTTATGTTATTATGCTTGACAAGAGTGTGATTTAGCTCCTACGTATCTCTCGGTTCGATGGAGAAATCAAAACTACACAGTTCTTAGGTAGAAAATGTAGATGTGTTGATTGCTTTTAAAGTGGTAAAAAAATATTGTTGATTTGATGAAGAAAAAAGACATTGAACCTAAGAAATTGATTTTAATAAGTGTGTTTGGTTGTTTGTTTAAACGTGGTTGAGAAAGTTTAAGATCACAATATTGTCACAACTCAAACGTCTTAAACTGAGACTAACAAGTTTGAAGTTGCGATTTATGTATCTCATCTCCCACGGAGGGAAGGAGGGAGAGAGGGGGAGACAGAGAGAGAGAGTTGGGAAGCGGTGCCGATTTTGCTAGTGTTGTTAATGATAACGTGCGACCGCTCATTTATAAAGAGCTCAACAGTTAAGGTGACGATGATAGGTTATGTTTTTACGCAATCTAAATTTAAAGTTCGATAGAATGCACAATTTTCGATACAAATTTTCTATCTTTAGTACAATAACAAGTTGAAAATTTTACTCTATACCCCTACATTTATACTCCTACTCCACATTTTATACGAACTACCTATTTTACTATTATTTTTTTCAAAAAAATAATTATTTTTCTACCCACTAAATTCAACATGGGTTCCTGAATACTTAAAAGAAATTTTTCTAGAACATGTGTTTTAGAAAATTTAAACTTTATGTACTGGAAAATATTTTTCAAATTTTTTAGTACACAAATGTGTTTTAGAAATCGAATTTTGTGTACTAGAATACTTTTTTTTCATGTTTTCTAGTAGACGGAGGTGTTTAAAAAATTTTAATTTGTTGTACTGGAAAACTTTTCTCATGTTTTTCAATACACAAATGTGTTTTAGAAAATCAAACTTTGTGTACTGAAAAACATTTTTAATGTTTTTCGGTACACAAATGTGTTTTTCAAAAAATTTACACTATGTGTAACGGAAATTTTTTTTTAATTTTCCGGAACACATTTATACTCTGTGTGTCGATTTTTTTTTTTTAATTTACCGAACACATTTGTATTTTAGAAAAAAAATTTTAAATTTTCCTAAACACAAACGTGTACCAAAAAACCATAAATTTTGACTTTTTCTAAAAGAAAAAGTTAAAATTGAATTTTTATTAAAGTACAAAGTAGGAATATAAATGAGGAGGTATCAGTTAATTTCTAACAAGTGCCTTAAATAAATGTGTTAGCATTTCCTTTTTAACAATAAATAAAAACACATATATTTTTAGAAAACATTATAATTTTAAAGTCTATAGGATTAATGTCAATCAATTATTATCTTTTTTTTTATTCTTCTAAAACTACTTATGGAAAAATGCACATCCTAAAAATTTTAGAAAATATATATTTTTAGATTGTCCAATTTATTCAATTGATTATGTAAGCATTTAACATTGAATTTTGGGAAGCGGTGCCGACTTTTGCTAGTGTTGTTAATGATAATGTGCAACCGCTCATTTATAAAGAGCTTAACATATGAGGTGACAATGATAGGTTATGTTTTTACGCAATCTAAATTTAAAGTTTGATAGAATGCACAATTTTTGATACAAGTGACAAATTTTACAATGTACCCCACATTTATACTCCTAAAAATTTTGGTAGACAAATGTGTTTTAGAAAATTTTAATTTGTTGTACTGGAAAACTTTTCTCATATTTTTCAATACACAAATGTGTTTTAGAAAATCAAACTTTGTGTACTGAAAAATATTTTTAAAGTTTTTCAGTACACAAATGTGTTTTTCAGAAAATTTACATTGTGTGTAACATAAATTTTTTTTCAATTTTTTAGAAAACATTTATACTTTGTGTGTCGATTTTTTTTTTTAAATTTTCATAACACATTTGAATTTTAGAAATTTTTTAAAAATTTTCCTAAACAGAAACATGTATCAAAAAACATAAATTTTGACTTTTTCTAAAAGAATTTAGAAAGAGATAAAATTAAATTTTTATTAAAATATGAAGTTATAAATGAGGAGATATCGGTTAATTTCTAACAAGTGCCTTAAATACATGTGTTAGCAGTTCCTTTATAACAATAAATAAATACATAGATATTTAGAAAACATTATAATTTTAAAGTTTATAGGATTATGATAGATTATGTGTGGCATTTTTTCATTTTAATTTTTTTTAATTATAAATTTGTTTTATTATTTGTAGAATCTTTTTATTAGTAGTGCTATTTAGTAGGTACACATATAGGACTTAGTAGGTACACATATAGGACGTTTGATCAATTAACAATGACATGATCACGCATAAGAGAGTGGGTAGTTATAATTTATAAATGTGAGATAATACCACACATTATTTCTTTAACATCTTTCATAATAATAAATATATATTATATTATTCAATAATTATTACTTTAATTAAATAATTAATTTAAGTTTCACTAATTATTAATTTAATAAATTATTATTTTAATTAAATAAATAAATACAATAGTAATTATTTTTATAATAATTATCTAATTAAATTTTACTTTTTATAATTATTAAATAATTTAAATAAAATGGAGTCCGTGAAAATAAAAAATTTAATTAAATATTATAATTAAAAATACAAATACAAAATGAGTAAAAATAAAATAAACATAAATTTTATGACAATATTACAATATTTTTATTACATTAATCTCTTATATGGTGTCCAGTCCCACATTGTGATGGTCGACGAATACGACGTGGACGATATGGAGGTGGGTTTTCTTTGTTAACAGGGGTGTGTGTCTTCTGTACATTCTTAGTAGGTTGACATGCATCAAAGAAATAGGATCTACTTGATTGAGGAACATCAAATAAGTACATGTTATTAATATAACGAGCAGCCGACTCTGGCGTACCTAGGTTTGCACCAAATAAATTATTTACAAAATTTTGGTCGCTTGAATGTAGAGATTGTCGGTGATCATATTGTTGAGTTAACGTGAATTAAAATGATTGCCTTGGTGGTCCAAATTGTTATTGCGTCTTGGTGGTTCAAATTGTTATTGTGTTGGGGGTGAAAGAAAATGAACGGCGATGTGGTTTTGGCCTTTCATTTTCAATAGTAACGGGGGAAGTCGGTGGGTGAGGTCTATTACACCTTTGTCACTGTGATGGTTGGGTTGGCTCTTCTACAACACCACATTGTGGGTCCCGCAGTAGTTGCGGAGCAGATAGGTACAGATTGGAGTTGCGCAATGACTGGAGCGAAGCTCAAGATGGTTGGCGATGGCTAGGTTTGATGGAGGTGTACAAGATTGGTTGGAAATGGTGATGGTTCCATGGTGGTTGACATAGTGACTGGTGGTTACAGACTTTTCCTTTTCCATTTCTTCTAATTCTTATTCTTTAGTTTCTTTTCATCTCTCTCAAACATTATCAGTTGCATTATTCGGGTTGCTGAATGCTAGAAAATGGAAGTGTGGTGGTGTGATTTAGTCACAGTTCTACGTTTTGTAGATGTTTATTTTTTTCCTGTCTTATGTCCATTCTCTTGTCTGATTTTTTTGTTCTCAATTAATAGGCTCAAGTGATGAATCTTTGTATCTATGAGATACAATTGAGTTATGGATTATTGCTTGTTTTTTGCAAAAAAAAATTGGATTTGCTAAGGTAAATCTAGAAAAAAGATGATGCACTTTTTAATTGTTTGTATACATGGAAAAATTGTAGTTATATTAGGAAAACAAATAAAAAAGCAAGGAGTATGAAAAGATGGCTGAAGAGAGGATGTTCTTTTTAGTTGCATGTATGCATGGGAAAATTATTGTAGTTGTATTAAGAAAAAGGTGAAAAGGAGGAGGCTGAAAAGATCGCTGAAAAGAAGCAAGAGAGCGTGATTGTTTGCTGAGTTAAGCCCAATTGATCTAGAAAACACTTACTATCATTTGCATGTTTTTCAACAAGCTACAAGCCATGGCTTATATAGTTATCCCTTCTCTCCAATTAGTTATAACACTAACTGTAATTGCCAAACTAGAACCAGAGGCAACCAGGAATTAGAAGCCACCAAGAACCAGAGGCAACTAGGTGTGACACCCTAAACCCCAAAACAACATATATAATAATTTATACTAGAATTTTTTAAAAATTAATTCGCAACGGATAAAGAAAATATGTTTTCAAGAAAATAAGAATTTTTATAACTAATTTATGATATCACGTTTCTCTAAATACACACGTAAAAATTTAACTTTATTCCTTAATTAAAACAATGCAATCTCGATGAACTTGATTTAACTATAATTTCTTGATTTAATTCCAAAAACTTACTAGTACTATAAGGTTTTCATACAAAAGGTTTTTTTTTCTAATTAAACAAGTGAAAGTGAAATATAAATTACAACTCTTAATTCCCGGTATCACCTATCAGAGCGGAGTTTCTCCCAAATTTGAACTTCAAGACTCATTAACCTGTAATAACTGCGATTTCGCAAATGCAGGGCCAAGCTAGTCAAACACAAACAACGAAGGAGATGAGTTTTGAAATCATGTTTATAGTATAATATAAGTTAGAAGAACACGCAATCAATCATAATAAACCGTATCATTATACAAACATTCTTCAAGAAAAGAAATATCACATTGTAAAGTCAAAATCACTAACGAGAAACCAATATATTTCACTATAACATCACATCATCTAAAAGGAAATATTATCGCACACGATACATATTAATCACAACAAAACAATCACAATAAGATGCAATGCTATGCACGAGCTTAGACTCTACTTCACAATGTGGTACCATTCTAACTCTGAAGTACTTGGTTAGGAGACTTGATATTATGTCACCATCCCGGTGGACGAACAATTCAAATTGGCCATGTCCTCATAGATCCGCTCAACTCAACCTGAGACACATATACGCGACAGTCGAGGTAAACGTGTGTTGCATGGTAGCTCCCGACATTAGGAGTGCTATCTCCAAGTCACCTAGGAATTCCCCACCCGAATACCTCCAAGGTCTAACAATCTTGCCCTAAGGCTCAACAGCAGACCGCCACGATCAGGCTCATTCAGTTGTACTTCCCTAGAATCACTAGGCTTGTCAGGCCCTACCTATATGGTGACAAAATAATCTCCACTTCAAAAATTCTCAATATTTATTTTCTCCCCTCGTTGGCCTATGATACTCCATTAAGACCATAATCTCAAACACAAATTGGAATCATCACCACTCTATCAATTATGGGGTTACTTCAATATCCTCATCACAAATTTATAACATCACAATTATTAATCATACATCGTTATCATCACATAAACTCATCACAATGCATCCATATTTTACTATCACATCACAAAACTCATCTAATCAAACATACTTAAAATTCATTCGACATCCAATATCACAATAATATTAAATATCACACATTTAACGAAAATAAATCAAATATCACGATAATATCAAATAATACACATTTAACAAAATTAAATCAATCAACACTTTATAAATATTTTTATTCCAAATTTTAATCTCACAATTTCCATATTTTCACATTAATCAATTTATCACTCAAAGGGCTACTGCCGTACGTAGCAAGCCCTGGATGAATCGTTAAGAAATACGGTTTTCCCGATCATCTCACAATATATTATACTCATAAATTCAAACGCTCTCTCACCCCTTACCTTACTTAGACGCTTTCTCTAATCACAGAAATCAATGGAAGTTTTCAACAACAACCGTAGATTGACAACGTACAGCGAGTGAATCCAAATAAACGGCGAGTTCACAAAATCTCTGAGACGTGACTGATAAATTATGCGGAGCATAAAAATCAATGTTAAATAAATAATAATAATTTTTGGAGCAAAAATAGAGTCAAAACGACGAGAAAAAAACTGCATAAAAAGTCTCACCGACTCGTCGGAGCGCCGGAAGGGTCCGACATCAACTTCACCGAAAAATGCAAATGAGTAGTGCTTCTTGAAGGTTTCGACGAGAGGAATCCAAAAACGATGTCAGTTTTTTGATACGACAAAGGTGGTGATCGGAATCGGCCAAAAACAGCTCGCCCAAGAAAAATAGCGCAGTTGTTTCTGATGAAACGGAGCCACGATTGATAAAATTGATGCCAAAAATGGATTCAGTGGCCGATTTTGGGTGGGATAGAAGTTGGGATCAGTTCAAATGGCAAGGAGTTGGTGGGATGAATTTGAGAGGAAGAGGATGTGCGTTTTTTTGTTTGCGTCCGTTGGTTCCTTTCGTTTCTTCTTCTTCTTTTCTTATTTGTTCCTTTCTTTTCTTCTTCTTCTTCTTTTATTCTAAAACTAATATTTTATAAAATAATTAATCTTTTAAAATACATTAATAACCAAAATTATCATATTCCAAATAAGTACTATAATAATACTTATTTTTCCAAATACTCAAATTAAAATATTACCATTAGTGAATAGTCGAAATTATAAAATAAATAAATATAACATCTACATTTTATATTAATTACTAAATCATAATAAATATATATAAAATCACAACGTCATAACAAGTATATAAAAATAAAGTAAATCAAACTCAATATCACTACTATCCCAAGATAATTATTTATAAAATAAATAACTAAAAATAGAAAATAGTTCTAAATAATTGAAATATAAAATCACATGAAATCTTATTCTTTAAAATATTACACTAAAATACAATTACTTTTAGAAAAACATATAAAAATAATAAAATAAAATATTTATTATTTATATCACTCATTTAATATAATATAATATATATCAAACTAACACGTCATAGAAAACATCCATATAACGAAAATTAATCACAAAATCTATCAACATATATTCTAAAATAATATTAATATCAAATTAATTATTTAAAATCTTATTTCATTAATAAAATAGTTTATTATAAAAATTGGGGTGTTACACTAGGAACCAAAGGCAACCAGAGTATCACATTGGCCTAATAGAGAGTTTAGGCTTTCACTAACTAATAAGCACAATTGTGATCCGTTATGAGTAAATATGGGTCCAACTATTAGGCCAGATTTATTATTTTCACTTTGCTTCTTTTCTTTCTCTTTTTCTTTAAACGTTTTGTAGGAAAATAATAATTATGTCAAATATTAAAATTAAACATATGACTTATTTTTTAAAAATTTTTAAATAGTTTGACAAAATTGGAGTACTACACCTACCCTCCCTCGTAACGAATCATCCCCCAATAAAGTATCTTAATTTGAGCTATAATATTATCCACATCCATAGTCCCTCCTTGAAAAATAATTTTTTGTGTGCTAACCATAATGCCCAAACAACTGCACACTAAATTTAATGACACACTTCCTTTTTTTTTTCCTTTTATAAAAGAGAGAAAAGATGTAAAAAGTTTTTTACAACTTAGTAGTGCAATATCTCATAACTTCGCAGCCAACAAAAGACCCCAACCTACACATAAAGTAGTATTTTCTACATTGTTGAAGCAAAACACACAGCTCATACATTGGTTCCATGACATGTACTAATAATTCAGACTCCTATTGAAATAAAGGTTTCCTCTAATTCCAAACCAATTGCCACACATCTGAGTTCCGGTATCCAGGTAAGTTCATAGAAATATTTTTGTTGATTTTCCCATTTATCAAGCCAAATCTAATGTTATTTCCATCACCAAGTCGCAGTTGCATTGCATCAACAAGAACAACCTCATTTTTTTTAAGAATGCCCACCCACTTCAGTTAAACCAATTAATGTGTCAGACAACCAACTAAACAAGATAAAAAGATGGACATTTAATTGACATTTAACCCAATGATATTGCTTTTTGTTATGTTTATTCTAAGCCGAGAGCCAAGCTCAAAACCCATCAAAATAGCTCTAATAGCCCATAAATTATCTCAAGTTGCAATATAGAAAAGTGTCATCTACAAATTGCAATATAGGAAAGATGGTTTTTGATACCTTGTAACTTGTCAACAAGTAACTATTACCTATCCAATCAAATTGAATATTAAAAAGATCATTCTTGTAAACTCCAAATCAATAATCTTATGGTATGAGTTTGAAGTTGCCAAATGAGAAATTAGCTCCTATTGTTAACTCCCTTTAACTTGTGTCCTAAAATATATTGATTTTGATAAATATAAGTTATATGAAAAAGCCTTAATAGAGATAACACTATTTTGGTGAAGTAAAGGAACTATTCGCGTTGAGTATCTGTAATGTCTCCTGAAAAAAAGGTGGAATTCTCCTTCGAATTGAGGAAGAAATTAGTAAAGAGATGGAAAGTAGAGATGTCTCTTGGGGTCGCTATGTCGGATTCACTTTATATACATATTAGTATCTTTCAAGTGACTTGTATATGAGTGATCTAGTACAAAGTTATCAATATTTATAGGTTCTCCGCTCGCCGCTTCAACGTCTCATTCATAGGTTCTCTCGTTCTGTCGTTCGTTCTCTCTCTCTCATTCGCTCTTTGTTCGTTCTTGTTCCTTCTCTGTTCGTTCTTGTTCCTTCTCGTTCTCTCATTTGATCTCTAAAATTTGTTCTATTTTCATTATTATTTGTAGAGTAAATGAAGGAAGAAATGGTTTATTAACTTATTTGCAAACCCTAACTTGTTATCTCTTTTTTTTTTTTTGCACAGCTAATTGAAATCCCTAACATCTCAAATTCATTGTTTACACGTAAGAACTTGAAAATCCCTAACTCTAATTTAATCCTTCTTGTATAACTGAAACAAATAACAAATGAATGATTGTGGATATTTTTTTCAATATCAAACCTGAATAGTTTTGACAATTTAGTGGAGAATTGAAGTGAATTAGATGTCTGAGTTAGTAGTTTGTTTTGCTGGAATTAGTGGTAATTAATGAATGACTATGAATTGAACTTAGTGATGAATTGAAATGAATGACTATGTATCATTTTCTTTAATATCAAACCTGAATAATGTTTGACAAATTAGTGGTGAATTGAAGACAATTAATGTTTAATTTGTAAGTCCCTCTGATTTCCTTGATTACTCGGAGAAACAGTCTTTAAAAACATTTCTATGTAATGTTCTGCTTCATCTTTTGGCTTTTGTTCATATCAAACAATGAAAAAAGGTATTCCATTGCAGTCTTATTATTTTTGAATTTGGCCAATTCCTTGATGTTTATATATTGAGTAGAAGACTCAGCCTGAAGAAATTCAAAGAAATTCAATATAAATAGGAAAAAGTAGTAATAAGGACAATTTTCAAATAAAAGTTTTCAAGAAGCACAGTAATTTGCTTGAAAATTTCACAAACCTTTTTTAATATTTAAGCTTCATTTTAGATACTAGATTAACATGGAGCTTAGTGTGATATGCTTTGAGTCTAGCTCTTGGATTATAAAGAATAAAAGAACCAATATATACATAACATATATTTTTGGCAAATTAGTTTGGTGAGTTCATTTTTAGCTTACTTCTAAAGTGCGGTATGACATTCGAGAGTCTTGTTCACCGAATTCCCTTATTGATATCAACTTTCCATTATTTAGGAACCACATTGAGCTAGATCTTCATCTTGCACATGTTGGTTCCTTTCTTATTCTCATTTCCAAATTTCACAACTAACACTTTTATTTCCCTTGCCTTCTTTTTAGCAGATCACAATTAACAACACAAATGTGTCATCATTTAGAGAGTCAATTGACAAAGTTAAATGTAGAAGCAAAGTTTCTTTATCATTGATAATTTAATAGTGATGTTTGGCTTTCATTTAATTGTTATAGGTGCTTGATTTTGCAAGTTAAATTTTGTATTGTGTAGCTTAACAATTTGCTAGTCTGCCTTGTGTTCCTAAAATTTGTTACACTGTCATGTAGCTTAACAAATTATTATTATTCTTATTTCATGTATTAAAAATATATTGTTGAAGTTTAATGCATGAATGGTTTTTTTACATGATTTATCAATGATCTAGTGGTTCTTCCTTTCAAGGGCACACCATCCTATCGTGTTTCTCGCACTCTATTTTTGTTTTGAAATCTAAATAAGCATATAATAAAAGAAACATACATATACTAGTTTGTCTGAAGTTTCTTTATAATCATATTGTATCTTATATTAATTATTTTGTTTGTTTCCAATGCGACATTTAATTGATTAAACAATATACAAACTTGTAGTATTTCTAAATGATATTACATATTGCTGCTAAAAAATCTTAGGTAAACCAACTCTACACATTGTACTTCTACTCACTCACTTTGTGTAGATAGATGGATGAATGGAAACTCAATTGACAAAATTGTATTTATTTATCTATCTTGTTAATCTACCTTATTGACATATTTATTCAGTCTAGATCTGCAGGACTACTTCTCTGAGGCAATTGCATGTTTAATGTGTCTTTTATTGGTAGACAATAAAGTGATTTATTTACTTGTTCATTTTTTAGTCTAGATCTGCAGGACTACTTATCTGAAGGATCATATGTTATTATATTAAAATCCTATTTTATTTTGTTTAAAATAAAATGATTTTCTTTTAGTCTTACCATATTCCATCCACATGAATCGCCAGTAAGATGCCACAAGATGAGTCGCATTGGATCGCATCTGCATAAGTTAAAATAAATATTTCATCAATTAAAATAAAGAAATTTTTACTGTACATTGAAAAATTAACATATTTTATCAAAATTAAATCATCAATAATTGAATAACAGATTATCTATATATCAAAACTCTTAATTTAGTCAATTTTAATAGAAACTATAATAATATACAGTAAACAAATTAAAAAAAATTATTAATAAAAAAATTCATAATAATACTGATACACTATATTTTTTATTATACCTTACAACTTGTTTTAAATATGTTCATCAATTAAAGCAGCTCTCGTTGGAGAGCAACGCCATCGCTTAAGGAAAGAGTAATATATCATGCTTACAAAGGAAAACTTATTTTATGGTGACGTATACCAATGGTAACACTTTGTATGGAATAAAATCTAAGAATGTGGATCTAGTCCAAATATGAACCTTATTATTTTTAATAAATTTTAATAAAATATTTTTTAAAAAATTGAAAAATATTATAATGATTTCCCGTTATTTATTATTAAAAAATTTATTTATTTTACTAAAAATTGTAAGATTCCACCCGTGGATCTTTTTTGAAACCGGGTTCTCATGAATATTCAACAAATTTAAATAGTAATTATAATCCAAAACAGCTATTATTTGCATAAATAAGGAAGAAGTTTTTTGGATAGTGGCACATTTCAAGGTTTCTAACAACATAGAATATGAGATTAGAAGTAAAATAGAAAAACATTTTACTTGAGATAAAGTTTTAGAAATTCAAAACCCTCTCTTGATTAGTAGTTAGTACAGCCATCGGATTTAGGTTTATCAATTAACCCCAATTATATCTTCAACCCATTGCAACAAAATGTTCATAGACAAAATCTTTATCAGAAAAAAAAAAATAAAAAAAACAAAAACAAAAATAATGTGATGTAATTAATTTAGAGACAGTGTGATTTTGGTATTCAATAATTTAAATATTATTGCTTAGAAGCGTTTAAGAAAATCAAACGTTGAGTTTTGTTTTTAAAAAGTTAATATTAGTAATTTGTTGTTAATTTTTTGAAGTTAGGAGTTGAACCAACTCCTTCTTGATAGATTTTTCGATTATTTTTTATATTCTCATTTAAAAGAAAAAGTTATAATAAATGGATGAAAAATTTCAAAAGTAATTAATATTTTAAAAAATGATTTGTTTTACCTAAAACCATAATAATTAAACAAACCCTTAAATCAATTTACATCGTACAAAACACAAGTAAATAAAATGTTACATTAGAGCATTTCGTTTTTAATATAAATTAATTTGACTTTAGGCATGCACTTGCAACATGTTACTTTTAAACTGTAAAAAATAAGATTACTTTTAAACACTTTGGAGGAAATTAAATATATACTAATGCTCAAATTTGTTCTAAATAGTAGTCCCTCAAAATATATGTTAGTGCTCAATCTAAAAGTCATTCATATTTGATGAAATTCTTCTCAATAGTAAATTAAAAACTAATTAATTCAAAATTGATAGCAATCTTGTATATAATATCCCTCAAAATAAAAATATAATAAAAAATATGAATATATATATATATATATATATATAAATAAATATAAATTTATAACTATTACCTTTTTAGATTCACCATGTTGTACCCATATTTAATCAAGGAAATCATAATTGTTAGAGATTTATGTTGAGCATTCCTAAAATGAACAGTTGTACAAAGCACGTCAGCAAAAAAATAAGACATAATAATGATTTTATTTGATCAAACCTGAAATGATAGCCATAAACAGAGTTTTTTATCTCACTCATGGATCTAAATGAGGACAAAAAATAACACAATATTAAATAAGAAAAAAAAGGCAAGAATTAAACGAAATTAATGATAAAAATAGAGGAATAACCTTTGATTTTTTATATATAATATCGATTTAAGCCGTTTGAAGTTGCGATTTATGTATCTCATCTCCCACGGAGGGAAGGAGGGAGAGAGGGGGAGAGAGAGAGAGAGTTGGGAAGCGGTGCTGATTTTTTCTAGTGTTGTTAATGATAATGTGCGACCGCTCATTTATAAAGAGCTCAACAGTTGAGGTGACGATGATAGGTTATGTTTTTACGCAATCTAAATTTAAAGTTCGATAGAATGCACAATTTTCGATACAAATTTTCTATCTTTATTTAAAGTTCGATAGAATGCACAATTTTCGATACAAATTTTCTATCTTTAGTACAATAACAAGTTGAAAATTTTACACTATACCCCTACATTTATACTCCTACTCCACATTTTATACGAACTACCTATTTTACTATTATTTTTTTCAAAAAAATTATTATTTTTCTACCCAGTAAATTCAACATGGGTTCCTGAATACTTAAAAGAAATTTTTCTAGAACATGTGTTTTAGAAAATTTAAACTTTATGTCCTGGAAAATATTTTTCAAGTTTTTTAGTACACAAATGTGTTTTAGAAATTGAATTTTGTGTACTAGAATACTTTTTTTTTCATGTTTTCTAGTAGACGGAGGTGTTTAAAAAATTTTAATTTGTTGTACTGGAAAACTTTTCTCATATTTTTCAATACACAAATGTGTTTTAGAAAATCAAACTTTGTGTACTGAAAAACATTTTTAATGTTTTTCGGTACACAAATGTGTTTTTCAAAAAATTTACACTATGTCTAACGGAAATTTTTTTTTAATTTTCCGAAACACATTTATACTCTGTGTGTCGATTTTTTTTTTTACATTTACCGAACACATTTGTATTTTAGAAATTTTTTTTTAAATTTTCCTAAACACAAACGTGTACCAAAAAACCATAAATTTTGACTTTTTCTAAAAGAAAAAGTTAAAATTGAATTTTTATTAAAGTACAAAGTAGGAATATAAATGAGGAGGTATCAGTTAATTTCTAACAAGTGCCTTAAATAAATGTGTTAGCATTTCCTTTTTAACAATAAATAAAAACACATATATTTTTAGAAAACATTATAATTTTAAAGTCTATAGGATTAATGTCAATCAATTATTATCTTTTTTTTATTCTTCTAAAACTACTTATGGAAAAATGCACATCCTAAAAATTTTAGAAAATATATATTTTTAGATTGTCCAATTTATTCAATTGATTATGTAAGCATTTAACATTGAATTTTGGGAAGCGGTGCCGACTTTTGCTAGTGTTGTTAATGATAATGTGCAACCACTCATTTATAAAGAGCTTAACAGATGAGGTGATAATGATAGGTTATGTTTTTACGCAATCTAAATTTAAAGTTCGATAGAATGCACAATTTTTGATACAAGTGAAAAATTTTACACTGTACCCCACATTTATACTCCTAAAATTTTGGTAGACAAATGTGTTTTAGAAAATTTTAATTTGTTGTACTGGAAAACTTTTCTCATGTTTTTCAATACACAAATGTGTTTTAGAAAATCAAACTGTGTACTGAAAAATATTTTTAAAGTTTTTCAGTACACAAATGTGTTTTTCAGAAAATTTACATTGTGTGTAACATAAATTTTTTTTCAATTTTTTAGAAAACATTTATAATTTGTGTGTCGATTTTTTTTTTAAATTTTCATAACATATTTGTATTTTAGAAATTTTTTAAAAATTTTCCTAAACAGAAACGTGTATCAAAAAACATAAATTTTGACTTTTTCTAAAAGAATTTAGAAAAAGATAAAATTAAATTTTTATTAAAATATGAAGTTATAAATGAGGAGATATCGGTTAATTTCTAACAAGTGCCTTAAATACATGTGTTAGCAGTTCCTTTATAACAATAAATAAATACATAGATATTTAGAAAACATTATAAATTTAAAGTTTATAGGATTATGATAGATTATGTGTGGCATTTTTTCATTTTAATTTTTTTTAATTATAAAATTTGTTTTATTATTTGTAGAATCTTTTTATTAGTAGTGCTATTTAGTAGGTACACATATAGGACTTAGTAGGTACACATATAGGATGTTTGATCAATTAACAATGACATGATCACGCATAAGAGAGTGGGTAGTTATAATTTATAAATGTGAGATAATACCACACATTATTTCTTTAACATCTTTCATAATAATAAATATACATTATATTATTCAATAATTATTACTTTAATTAAATAATTAATTTAAGTTTCACTAATTATTAATTTAATTAATTATTATTTTAATTAAATAAATAAATACAATAGTAATTATTTTTATAATAATTATCTAATTAAATTTTACTTTTTATAATTATTAAATAATTTAAATAAAATGGAGTCCGTAAAAATAAAAAATTTAATTAAATATTATAATTAAAAATACAAATACAAAATGAGTAAAAATAAAATAAACATAAATTTTATTACAATATTACAATATTTTTATTACATTAATCTCCTATATGGTGTCCAGTCCCACATTGTGATGGTCGACGAATACGACGTGGACGATATGGAGGTGGGTTTTCTTTGTTAACAGGGGCGTGTGTCTTCTGTACATTCTTAGTAGGTTGACATGCATCAAAGAAATAGGATCTACTTGATTGAGGAACATCAAATAAGTACATGTTATTAATATAACAAGCAGCCGACTTTGGAGTACCTAGGTTTGCACCAAATAACATATTTACAAAATTTTGGTCGCTTGAATGTAGAGATTGTCGGTGATCATATTGTTGAGTTAACGTGAATTAAAATGATTGCCTTAGTGGTTCAAATTGTTATTGCGTCTTGGTGGTTCAAATTGTTATTGCGTCTTGGTGGTTCAAATTGTTATTGTGTTGGGGGTGAAAGAAAATGAACGGCGATGTGGTTTTGGCCTTTCATTTTCAATAGTAACGGGGGAAGTCGGTGGGCGAGGTCTATTACGCCTTTGTCACTGTGATGGTTGGGTTGGCTCTTCTGCAACACCACATTGTGGGTCCCGCAGTAGTTGCAGAGCAGATAGGTACAGATTGGAGTTGTGTCTAAACCCCACCATATACTCCTCTGTTTGTATTGGGTGTCCATGTATTAGTTGGCCTATAAGACAACGACTTCGACGTTCGTTCGTAACATCCTCTAAATTTATTATTTAAAATAATTAAGACCTAATATATATATATATATATATATATATATATATTTCAATATTAATTTACGTGTGATAATTATTTGTCTTGTTCAACTTATTGTAGTTTATAAAATTATTAGTAAGAATAATTTAATTAATGGAGAGATTATATATATATATATATATAGATGTTTTTTTTAGTACAAAAAGAATTTGGGCTAAGGGTTTGTGGCTTTGTGTGACCCAACCCATAATAGAAATTTGGGCTTGGAGTTTGTGGCTTGGTTTTTGTATGATCAAGGTTAAGACAAATAAATAAATAAATAAATAAATAAAATAATATTTTCTCGCTTCTAATTTTTATTTGGGCCCAACTTTATCTACCCAATAATCTTCACTTTAAATTTTTCTTAAAGTCCACAATATTTTCATACTCCGTAATAATAAGCAGAAAAGAATACCGAAACCCTAGCCGCCATCACCTTCACACCTCATCTTCTTCGTACATCAAAAGCTTGAAATTTCTTTTCTTGTGAACAACTTTGTGGGGGCTTAGAGTTTTGTACTAGGAAGAAAAGCGGTCAAGGTAAGAGCTTTTCCCCACACAAATTATAGTTAGATCGTTAGTTGGATGACATGAAATTAATAATTGTGATCGCTTGCGTTTTGAAAGGAATAAAATATAGACTAATGAATTAAAATAATGAAACCTGAATCCTTTGTGTTGAGTCAATATTTAATATACTATTTTTTTAGGAAGTAAAGTATGGATTTTTGTTATATATGATAAAGTTTTAATTTTTATGAATGATATGAAGTAAAATATGAATTTTTATGTTATATATATATGAGGTTTTAATTTTGATGATGTATATGAGTTGGAGTTTGAATTTTCGTGTTATATATGTTAAAGTGCTAATTTTTATGGTGCGTATGATATCAAGTTTTTGATTTTTATGTGTATGTGGTGAAAGTTATAATTTTTATGATTATTTGTCCATAAATATGTGATACTCATGATATGGATGTGTGGTATGTGATCTTAGTGATATGAGCATACGATGTTGATTTAAAAAAAAAAAGTAATTTTGAATGCATATGACATGATTCTTAGTGGACTGGATGGGAATATATCTCTTTGATAATATATCATCATGTCATGGCATATGCATCTTCGTGGGAGTTGCCTTAGTGGCAAGTTTATTTTCCCTATTGGTATGGGTGATCTTCTGTGTGGAAGTTGCCTTAGTGGCAAATTTATTTTCCTCATTGGTATGGGTGAATTTTTCTGTGTGAAAGTTGCCTTAGTGGCAGGTTCATATCCGGATCATATAGTCATAGAAGCATGCATTATACATATGTTTTTTATATACAATTTACCGGTTTGCGCATTTTTTTTCTTTTAAATTGGAAGTTTTTACTTTTATTTGTTTTGTATTATTCTTCTATATGTTTAGCTTTGCTTTGATGTGGATGATGGAAAAAATCTGACCCTTACAACAATATTTTAAGTACTTATGAGTTCGAGAAGATTCAAGAGTAGTTGATGAGTAAACGTGCGGCGAACGTGGGGTAAAAATAGAGTTTTTCAAGACAATTTTGTAATAATAGAATTGTCGTGATATTTCTAAGTCTATTTTTAAATCTTTTGTCACCAAACTTTAAAATGCACTCGAATTCTAGAAATACGGAAGTGGGTTCCCTTCCGTTAAGAATAATTGTTTTTTTTTTTGTTTTAGCTTTGAATAAATACTTTTTAATAATATTAAATAAATGTGATTGTTACTAATTATTTAAAAGCATAAATGTTAGATATTCTTACCTAAAAAAAAAATTATTGTAAATTTTTCTAAAAGTATTTTTTAGTAACGTTTTGGACCAAAAATCTGGGGCGTTACAGTTCCAAAATTGAATCCATGCAGCATGTTTATCTCTCCAATTTTCTAGGTGATTCCCTATCATATTTTAACAGTGAAATGTATCAATATTTTTCAGGATCATCTGGTATTTCCTAAGAAAGTCCAAATTGCAGTTTGACTCTGTCTGTTTAATGTCATTCTACAATTGAAAAACAAATCAAAGCGGTTGTGGCAGTCCTTATCATTGAATCCTGATATGCTTGTTGTGGTATGATGTTTTCAGGAACCCTGTAAGGCATCCATATGAGCTTGAGAAAATAAAAGAATATTTGTAAGGCGACATAATTATACGTAGTATAAATTTTGTTGAATAATGAAATTTTTAACTTGATAATGTTGCATGTGATCAATGTTTCATCTATAACTGACAAGATCCTCGTATGGAGTTCCAGAATGGATTAGTACCCTGCCAATCCATCTAGTAAAAGAATATAAAACTATTATTTAGCAAGTTTGGCAAGTATATTATACTTAGTTTATTGGGTTAATATGAAAAGTGTTTTACCGCTTTTCTAGTGGAAATGATATCTCTCTAGTGCAATGAGAGGCAATGAACGGCATGTGATACCATACCCAAGATTGAAGGAGCAATGTACATCCACCCATACATGCATAAGATGGTGCGGTTGCACGACACATTTTTCTTTATAAGTTTTCCAAACAGGCTGAACCCCAACTATATAATTGAACACGTTGAAGATGTTTCAAGAGGGGGAGATACATCAAATGAACTCTATTATATTGCAAGATTTTTTAGGGATCAACAAACCCCCAATCAAGCGCAATAGGTACGCTCTACAATGCTGTTGTACCTGCTCAGCTATTGCATTATCTAGAACATGAGCAAATGTTTCTTTCAACCATTTCAGTTTGACGAATTAGCCCACCATCTGATTTTTTGGAGGAATGACACCTAAAAGTTGTTGGCATTCTTCATCCCAATCTAAAGCGCCGCCTCCAGTTACTGGTCTTCCGTTGACAGGTAGACCCAGTTGTAATGCAACATCTTCAAGAGTTATTGTACATTCTCCTAATGGAAGATGAAACATGTGTTTTTCTATTCTCCAACGTTCTACCATTGCCGTCACCAATGATGGGTCCACGTTACAAGATCCTAATGTTGCAACAGTCAAAAACCCTGCTTCCTCCAAGTAGGGAACTATCGTTTCATCTGGTTCCTTCATTTTGAAGTTGTGGTGACGTTCAATCAAATTCTACATTTTAAATAAAATTAGTATTTGACTTATGAAATGTTGATTAAAAACATGTATAAAAATATGATTACAACCACTTACCATCTCACCAACATCTCTAGACCTGTGGAGATACTGGTTTCTTAAAAGAGCCATGGATCATGTATATTGTGAATGTGAGATCTTGTATGTTGTGAATGTGAGAGCTTTAAAGTGTGTGTGAATCATAATATGAACATAATGACTATTTATAGAATTTTTTTGTGGAGGATTGTGTCATCTTATCCTAATCGCAACCATCTAATCAGTGGAGGATTGCAGATTACTCTGATGTCATCGTAGTAGATTACACTGATAGACTTATCAAATGTATCCAAACAAAGATTCAATTAGACAACTCAAAGGGGGTGGTCGATGTTATTTATCGATGCCCTATAACTCTTGCATTTGACATATATCACAAAACTTCATGAGGGCCTTCAAAAATGGCCAAATGAAAAATATTGTAACCAGCATGGGTTAGTATTATATATATATATATATCTCACACATATTTTTGTTTTTCAATTGTCTATAACAACATCAACTTTTGTTCCTTCAGGATACGCCATGACTCAATCGGGCATCACATACTACAGAAGATAAATCAGTGATTGGAGTCAAGATGCAGTAAAATGGGTCGATGATATTCCAAAGGAACAATGGCTACAAGCATATGATGAAGGAAAACATTTGAGACACATGACAAATAACCTAGCTGAGTGCATGAACACTGTATTAAAGGGGACACATAATCTTCCAATCAGTTTTTTGGTGCAAGCAACATACTACAGAGTGACTGCAAAATTTGTAGAAAGAGGAACACAAGCCCAAGCAATGATGGCATCAGGTTTGATTTACTTAAATATAGTCATTCAAAACCATAACAAGGAACGAGTAATATTGAACTCCCATGAAGTTTTTATTTACAATCAAGCACATAGTATCTTTACAATTAAGGAGTTGGTTCATCCACCAACACTACAAGAAAATTTCATTTTACGACACTTGGCCTGCGACGGTTCCGGAACAACCGCCCTCACCACAACATTGTGACGGTTCTTGGGGCGGTTTTTTTCAATCGCCACCGTCGTTCACTCAAATTAGTCTCGCATTTCATTTCCTTTCACGTTTCTCATTTTTGTCACTTCCGCCGTTTAAACCCTAAAATTTCTAAAAACCCCCAAATCTCTCAAACTCTGTCAATGCTGAAGGTTTGCGAAATACAACTTTGAAGAAAAACAAAATCACCTATGTCAAAGAAGGTGATTTATCATCTTGCAAACAAAAACAACTCTTGAAAAGGTAATCTCTCAATCTATCATTTTCTCAAATTGCTGAAAAAGAAAAACAAAAACTAATAACTCTGATGATGGCACCGTTGCTCACTTCGATCTTTGACGAAAACTAATAACCCTTTCTTTGTGTTATAATGGCTTGGATTGTAATGTGCTTGTTACTGATTTAGATGTTATGAATGAACTTTTTCTTTAAAGTTCTTTCAGTTTCTGATTTAGATGTTATGAATGCTTCTTACTCATTTTTTTTATTATTCAAAATTCACTCTTTTTTGTTACTCATTTCTTTGAGTTACTGATTTTTTTTATTATCAAAAGTATTGCTCTTTCTACATATTGTTCTTGGTAAAGGCCTCCCACGAAATTCATATTTCATAAATTCACATTCTTTCATTGTGTTTGCCTAATGCATGTTAAAAAATGTTCGACTTTCACATTGAATATATGAAATACAAAATTTACTGTTGGGATTTTGGTATTGTTTTGTTATTAACTTGTAATTTGAAACCATGAAAGAAATTCAGAAAAATGGTTCAAAGCATGATGTGTTGCTCTTGAAGTTCCTTAGAGCTAGAGACTTTAGAGTCAATGATGCTCTCAACATGCTTGTGAAATGTCTTGCTTGGAGGAATGAGTTTGGTGCTGATAATGTTGTGGATGAAGAGCTGGGATTCAAAGAGCTTGAAGGTGTTGTAGCTTTTGCACACGGGTATGATAGAGATGGACACCCTATGTGTTAGAATCATTATGGTGTTTTCAAAGATAAGGATATGTATGAGAGGTTTTTTGGTGATGAAGAGAAGTTGAAGAAGTTTTTGAGGTGGAGGGTTCAAGTTCTTGAGAGAGGAATCCAGCTCTTGCATTTTAAGCCTGGTGGGGTTAATTCTTTGATTCAAGTTACTGATCTTAAGGATATGCCTAAGAGAGAGTTAAGGGCTGCCTCAATTCATATTATCTCATTGTTTCAAGATAACTATCCTCAAATGGTGGCTCGTAAGGTACCTTAATGACATTACTTTTTTTTTATTTTGTAAAAAGGAACATTGATTCTTTTATTATTATTTTATGTCTTTAACACTCTGGTTTTAAGAAGAGTTGGGGATAGTAAAGTCAAGATTGTTTTAGTAGAGTTTGAAATCGGGTTCTTCTGAACAATTGTTCAATCCGGTACTCCTATATTGTATGACTTGAAATTCACTTTCTTTTTTTCTTTCTATTTTCTTGCTTTTAGATTTTCATCAATGTGCCATGATACTTTAGCATGTTGTATTCAATGTTCAGCCCATTTCTGACTCAAAGAACTAAGCACAAGTTTGTGATCTCTAAGGAAGGAAATGATGCAGAGACACTTTATAAGTCTAATACATCAATAATATTTAAGTTCTCTTCTATGCAAAGGTACATTTTTAGAAATTCAATTTTTTGTTGTTGTGATTCATGTTTACTCTTTTGTCTATAAATGGAATTCAAAATGGCTCTGAGCTTCTGAACTTCCTTAACTCTCTAGAGATTTTGTCATTAAGTTTGTTTACTTTATTTGAAATTGAAGTTCAAGTTATCTTTCTAGGCTTTCATTTTGCTAAACTGATTTTGTATCAAACAAAATGACTTTATTCCCACAATTTCTCTTTTATTATGTATGTTGATTGAGTTTTTTGTTTTTTTTTGTTCAGATTTATAAGGCCTGAGAATATTCCTGTTCAATATGGTGGATTGAGTCTACCAAGTGATTTTCAAAATGTTCCTCCAAAACCAGCTTCTGAGTGCATTGTTAAAGGTGGAGAAAAAGTGAACATACAAATAGAAGGAGTTGAGGTAACAATTTACTTTATTCTATATAATCTTATCACAAATTATAATGGTTACTTATGGTTCATGAGTTGATGGTACGCTTGGTAGTATCACATTTTAGAAATAGCTACACTATGGTTTTGAATTACAATTGCAGTTCAGCTAAAAACCTTTTTGCAAATTGTCTTTAGATATGATTGAATTTTGTCTTAGGAAACTTGTTTATAAAATCCCATGAGAACTGTTTGTCTTTGGTTAAAAATATCAATTGTGTAATGATTGATATTTGCTATATGAGAAATTTAGTTAACTAGTATTTGACAATGTTTATCAAGATTCATTGAGGTTAATACAATTTTTAGGCTAAATGAAATTTTTAGAGAATCAATACAATTTTTAGGCTAGATGCAATTTGTTTTCATTGCTTCAAGACTCATTAAACCATATCACTCCACATGTAAATTAATTAATCATTTGGCTGCACGTTTCCATAATCCTTGTTGTATGAAGCAATGGAAATTCGGATTGATCAAAACTATTGTTGCTCATATCCCTTCCAAATAATTTACAAAACTAACTCAGCCACTGAAATGAAAAAAAGATTATGTAGAAAACTCGGTGGCTAGTATATCAATTGGTTAATCGCCTTATTAGTTTGTACATTGTAAAAAAATTCGGTAAAAAAACTCCCTCGTGCTAGGTGTTTTTGGCTATGGTTCAAATGATCGTTGTAAATCCATAATCACTGGTCAAAAGTTAGTAGTTCAGACAGCAGAGCTAAATCAGTTAACAAACCAAAAATTATATTATTAAGAGTTGAGAGTCCCAAATTGGAAGGTAAGAGTGAAATTGTTTCTTATGTTAAGAGTGAGGGATTGATAATATTTTACTTTGGTTTATGAATTTTAATTTCTCACATTGCTTTTGTATAGCTCGGATCTTTCATAACTGCCTTTTTCATGTGTGCCAATAGCAATGTTGCAGCGGGGAAGTTATTCGGGATACCGCTTCGTGGTACACATTCCCATGCCTTCGTTAGATCATATATGGTGTGTAACCTATTCTCTGAAATTCGTTACATGTTTGGTCAATATTTATGAAGAGAATTTTGTGTAATTTTATTAGAATAGTGTTTCAGTCCAAAAGATGAGTTCTAGTTTCTAGGTGTCGTTACATGTAATTTTTGTTATTAATATTATTATACTTTTTATGACTTGAGACACTTTATGTTTTGTTACTTATTTGTTACCTTTCCTTTGTTTGTCTTATGATTTGCAGAGCCTTGATGAAATTACAGACAAGTCACTTCGTAGAAAAGATGGTTCAAGTACATGTAAAGATTTTGTTAGTCTGGTTCAAACATGGCTGCCAAAATTTAGGTGCTAGGACATAAGCATTTCTATTCTTAGGCTATGTTTGAATTGATGGAAAGCGATGGAATGGACTCGTAAATCTTCCCTTGTTTGAGTTAATTTGAAATAGGATGAAATGAAATGGAGTAGTGGAATACAATGGAACTTTTTCCATCTTATTCATGCAATACCCTGATCTTTCTTCCCTTCCAATTTGGGCAAAATGGAATGGAACAAATTTTATCTATTTCATCCAATTCCATTAAGTTCCACTAACCATTAGATATTCAAATATAGCCTTATTGTCATTTTATATGCCTCTCAATTATTTCTGTTTTTGTAATTGTAGTGTGTATATGTCTGGTGTCATCCTTATGCAAGAACCCAATGATGTAGATTAGGATATTAATTTAGGGTAATTGTTTTAGGGTCTTAAGAAAAATAATAATAGAATTTTTGTGTTGAAACTAACAATTTTTAAACTTTTGAGGAATTGAATACACACCTTTTTTAAAATATCAATTGTGTAATGATTGATATTTGCTATATGAGAAATTGAGTAAATTAGTATTTGACAATGTTTATCAAGATTCATTGAGGTTAATATAATTTTTTTTCCAGGTAACAAACATAGAATCGCCAATAAATGGTAGACGTTCATCTGTTTCTAGCCACCAACCTAATGATCGTGGAGCAACATCATTAGGGACTAATTAGATATTTTGATGAACTTTTATGTTTCATGGAGTTGTTTTGTATGTTTAGCCAATCCACTAATGTTTTGAATATTTAAACTACTTTATTTATTATTTTAGTTAAGTTCAATGTATGAATTGGTGTTATTTATTTTGAAAAAATTATATAAATTGAATTTAGTTACAATAGTTATTTAATTGTGTATTTAAATTATGTGGATGATAATAATTTATGAATATTTTTTATTTTAATTAACAAAAAATAAGAAAATATTGTATCATAATTTTTTAATTTAAATTATTCAATTAATAACTCACATTACACTTGTAACACATACAAATTACATTACAATTACAATACTTGTTACAAATAGGCTTCAGAGGAGAAATGAAAGTCTTAAGATCTTTCTAAGGTTGTCTAAACCAGATCCATTAATTTATATCACATATTAGGTTTGAATTACCAATTCATAATACATAAATAAACTAGGTTCCTTTATTTAACGTCTTCTTCAGTAGGACTCTTCCTTCTTTGAACTTTCATCTCACATAGTGATGACAAAGTTTTCATATTCAGATACCTACCTTCTGACTTGTCAAACGTAATTAAGAAAACAGAGATGATGTAATCTTCCCTTTTCTCTAACTATTTTCACTTGTCTGGTGGGACATTATCTAAGTATAGATTTGGTGATATAATTTTCCAAAGATAGATCTTTGATAAAACTTTAGGTGCTTCAACCTTTCTTCTCTATTACTTTCATATCTCAACCAAATCTAGAAGATTCAAGCAAAATGAGGCACAAGCCTTTCAATGCTCTTTTTCTTACTTCATCCTTGTACTTAAGGTACTTAGTGAAAGAATGAGACATTGATACCCAAGGGTTCCACAAAATGAAGCTCTTAATGCAATTTATGAACCTTCTTGTATAATCCATCTTGTTGATTATAGTTCATGATGTAACAAAATGCAAGATTTTTTTATCATTTCACCCTTTTAAGTTTATCAGTTCATATTTTAAGAAAATCTTGCAGTCTTTTTGATAGTACAGTGTAAGAAAAGGATTATTTATGAAGATGAAGACTTAATAAGGAAGAGATATAGAACTGGTTTTTCCTAGGGGGTTTAGGTTTAAAACGTATTGGATGAAAAGAGACAAATTGGTTTGGGAGAGAAACGCTTTTATTGAAAAGGATGATTTTGAAAAACACTAGAGGGGAAATAGGTTTAAATAAACATTGAATAAGGATTAAAAACATAGATTTTTTAACGAACGTGAATCAAATAGAAATTTTGAACAAAAATAGACGATATGAACAAAGATAGGACAACACAAACCCAACTAGGACAGACAACAAAGACACGATAAAATAGATAGGAAAACACAAGTATGCGAAACAAGAGCATATAAGGTAAGACAAACAAGCGCACATAAAATAATAAAGTACAAGGTACCTAACGATGACATACGATGGTAATTTAGTAAATGCTCTTTCACTTATCTTACAATAGTTGGTTGGACTTTTATATCAGATGATCTTCTAACCAGAAGCAGAGTTATCTGTGTTCAGATCTTCCTTCTGAATTAGCATATGCAGTCATTTTTCTAGTGCTTTTAATTTTGTATATATGAGCTTCCCGTGATAGTCAAGCACGTAATACACCAGAGGCAAGAAAACCTTGACCTTGAGCATACATAGGAAGGGCTTCAAACCTTGTAGTAATAGGATTTCTAAAGTGGCTTATTCTAGGTTTTGACATGACCATGAGTTTGACCGGATGAGGAGATAATTAAACTCATATGTTGTATAAACTTCTTGATGGAACAAGGTTAGTTTTATACTTAGAGTTTTGATATTAACAATATATTTTATCAGAACAATATATTTGACTTCATAGAATATGAAAGAAGATTCGTGTTTTTGAAGACAATCCAAAATAAGATTTGATTCAAATTTATAATACAAGACTCGAATAAGAAAGTGTCAAGAAGGAAAGTTATTCGTCTCATCTTTACGGTACTACAGAACCAACTTTGGTAGCGACGACGCGAGCGAGAGTTTCGCTTGTTTTAGTTGCGGTAACATAAACGAACAACAAAACGTAACTAAGGTAAGGGGCACCTTCCAACTTTTTAGATTGCATGTAGGGACTTTAAATGCATGTTTGATGGATGATTGTTATGTGTTATATGTGTTAAGAACGTGTTGTTGTGTTGATACTGAAAACTGTCTTTGCATGTGGTTTGTGGATGATCAAAATGCATGTACTGAGATATGGTTGTACTGTTTTGTGGCTGTTGTTGAGGGTAATGTTCTTGCTTTTGTTGTTTTGTTGTGGTGAAAGAAATCATTTATGTTGTGTTGTTGACATTCTGGGTTTTGTGGTTCAAGAAATGGTGGATGTGTTGGTTTTTAAAGAAAAGAGTTTTGAAACTGAAGTGAATTTTCTGGAAAATCCCACTATTTTTGAAGATGTATTCGGATACGGAACTGGCATATTCAAATACACTTAAGTAAAAATTCAGTTTTTATTCAAATTTTGAACCTCGTATTCAAATACGACACTCCGTATTCAAATACAAATACGTAATTCTTGCTTCTGACTTAGCATTAGTATTTGGCTACGACCCTGTCATATTCGAATACAAAATTGTTGTTTTTGCCACTAACTTCGCATCTGTATTCGGCTACGACAACCTCGTATTCGAATACTGAAGTGCTGATTTTGCCACTATTTTAGCATCTGTATTCGACTACAAGGAAGTTGTATTCGAATACAAATTGTTTTTGTTTTAAATTCTAGTTTTAAACATTGGTTTATGCACTTAATGATTTGGGAAACAATTGTAAGGCATATGACAAACTATATGAAGTTCTTGAGATGGTTTGAGGTGGTGATGGAGTGTCTGGGTTTCATATTGCATTTGCATACTGTTTTCGGTGAAGAGAAAACATAGCATGTTCATGCATTGCATAGTTAGGTGGTGACCGCGATGGGCCACAAAGTTGATGCGGTGACCGTGATGGGCCACGAAGTTAAGTAGTAACCGCAATGGGTTATAGAGTAGTTCCGCGTGTATTAGACGGTCTATTCTATCCGGGTTTCAGAGTGGTTCCGCGTGTCTTAGACAGTCCATTCTATCCGGGCTACGGAGTGGTTCCGCGTGTATTAGACGGTCCATTCTATCCGTGCAAGGATTTAACTTATGTATGTTGGGCCTGTGAGAGGCTAACATGTGTAAATCGTGTTGGTCCGTGAGAGACTGCACGTGTGCTAGTCCGTGAGAGACTGCACGTTGGTAATTCCAAGAGTTGTGTACATTGGCATATACATATTGCATTGGGATGGTTGACATGTGAGTCATGATTTGATATGAGCGGATGAGTGGAAATCGATGTGTGCAAGTATCTCATGAATTCTAAGTGTCAAATGAGTGTTGTGATTGTTGATTGTATCTGTACTTGCAACATGATTTATATGTTAAATTGGTTTTTTTGCAAAGATGTAGATGTTATACATTTTAATAAGCAAGCATACTTATTTATTCCTATTGTCTTAGCATTGGAACATGTCATGAATGTATTTGTTATCTTTGACATAACTGCTATGTGGTAATTGTTAATTTCGGTTGGTAACCCTTTACAATTATTGTGGAAAATTGGGCTTTGCACTCAGATGATACCCAAACATGTACCATCGATGGTTACACTGACGACGGAAACGTCGTTAGTTTTCCTTGATCTTCACGTATGGAGTATTTGTGGACAGCGCAGAGGGACGGACAGTTGGATGAAGACGAGACTTGTAGAGGATGCGGTGGAAACCGTGCTACTGTAGTTTTAGTGCATGATCAGATCAATTTAGTCTTGTTGTATATGGCCTAGTGCTTGGTGGATGTATTTATTTGTTTTGGGATAATTGTATATCTATTCCGCACTCTGATAATATTTTAGTGGGTCTGTGATCCGAATTTTTGAGGTATTATAACAGTGACTTTTGTTGATGTACTACCTTTTCATATATTAAAAGTATTAATTCCCAAAATTAAATTACTTGGCTATAATTATGATGTAATTATTTAATTACTTTTGTTGTTTTGGATTACGACGCCATATTATTTTGAAATGGTTTAATTTCAATTTATTTAAGTGGTATAATTTTAATTTCTTTTAATTCCTTTGAATTAATTTTGAAAATGACTTTTATTTATTTTGTTTAAAAATCGGGGTGTTACAATGTTTGGTATCAGAGCATTTGGTTAATGTTTTAGTTAAGCTTTGGTTAGACTTTTGGGTAGAGCTTTGGTTAGATTGTTGAGTGGGAGTCGTTATCTAATCATGCATAGGAGCAAGTAGTTAGAGTGTCAAGTTGTGTATCGTTGTGATGTGCTGAAGTGATGATGCTCTAGAGTTATATTTTTGGGATTATTCTAAGTGGTGTGAGATTTCTACTTGATGATGGTTTTGTAGGGAACAATGCCTCCAAGAAGAGATGACACTGCAAAAGCCAACGTCATTCGGGATGATCGGATGGCTAAAGCGATGAATAATATGGTTGCGTCTGTTGCTGCAAAGACTCAACGAGATCTAGAGAAAAGAGAAAGAAAGATTCGTGCTGCTCAATCAAGAGGACTAGAGGATTTTCATCGTCATAATCCTCCAAAGTTCAAGGGTGATGAGGGTCCAGAAAAAGCGGACCAATGGATTCAGGAAATGGAGAAAATTTACGAAATGATAAATTTCCAGGCAATGGTAAAGGTCAACTATGCTACATATCTGCTGTTAGGGGATGTAGAATATTGGTGGAGAAGTACAAGACTACTGATGGGATCAGCTCATGAGGAGGTGAACTGGGAGTCGTTCAAAAAGAAGTTTTTGGACAAATACTTCCCGATGAGCACTAGGACTAAGTTGGGTGATGATTTTCTTAAATTGCACCAAGGAAACATGAAAGTGGGTGAGTATGCTGCTAAGTTTGAGTCCTTGTCAAGGCATTTCATATTTTTTCGTGAAGAGGTGGGTGAACAATTTATGTGTCGTCGTTTCCAAAATGGACTCAAGTATGAGATTCAAGACTCGGTCTTACCATTGGGAATTCAACATTTCCAAGCCTTAGTGGAGAAGTGTAGAGACGTTGAGGATACGAAGAACAGGAGGGCCAACCGAGGAGGGGACTTTAATTCAGGAGGGCCTAGCTGGATGAACTATCAGAACAATAAAGGGAAGCAGGTTGCTAAGCCATATAACCGGTCACAAAACAACAACAGGGGCCAGAATCGCCCGAGGAACCGGAATTTTGGATGACAACTGGGACAAGGGGTCCGATGTTTTTGATGCGGGAAGAGGGACATTATGCTACTGCGTGTACCACTATGAGTCCTTCATGCTACAATTTCCAGAAGCCAGGACATTTTGCAAGGGATTGCAAGGCTCCGAAGGTGGAACCAACAGTGAATGCAACTAGGGCTACTCGTCCTACTGCTAAAGGACGCGTTTATCACATGGGTGCTGAAGCCGGGAATCAATCCCACAATTTGATCCAACGCGATTGCGAGATTGCAGGTAACACACTAACTGCACTTTTTGATTCAGGGGCAACCCATTCCTTCATTGCTATGGAATGTGTGAATCGTTTGAACCTATCTATGTCTTCCTTGCCTTTTGATTTGGTTGTTTCCACACCTGCAAAGACTTTGACCGTAAATTCTGCATGTTTACGCTGTCCTGTAACTATTCAGAATTGAGATTTCTTGGTTAATTTAATCTGTATACCCCTACAATCACTCGTATAATTATGTAGTCTTGGATTGTGCTCGCAAATTAGTTCTTTTTCCCGAACCTGGAGTCATTCGGTATTTAGCTGCTAACAAACTCGGAGTGTCGCTGAAAGAAGGAACTCAAGAGTTTCTATCATTGGCTAACATGGGGGCAAAGATAGATGTGAGCATATAAGATGTGGTGCTTGTCAAGGAATACCCGGACGTATTTCCAACAGAAATTCCAGGATTACCCCCAGTAAGAGAGGTGAAATTCTTTATTGATCTACACCCAGGAACTGAACCTATTTCAATTGCGCCGTATCGGATGTCGCCATTTGAATTAAGCGAGCTTAAGGGCCAAATTGAAGGTTTGTTGGAGAAAGGATTTATCAGACCAAGTGTGTCGCCATGGGGAACTCCGGTGCTGTTGGTTAAGAAAAAGGATGGAAGTTCGCGCTTATGTGTGGATTATGAAGGTGCAAACACGAGAAGGGGGTTGAATTGTGTTTGACTAACTTGATTACTTTTTCTGTTTTTGCAGTTTTATAACAAAATCTAATGTATGAATAAAACAGAGTTAGCAGCGAATATAAAGTAAATATAAAACACAAAATTTTATATTGATTCACCGTTAACTAGGCTACGTCCAGTCCCTTCACTTTGAAGGATTTCACTAATTCAAAAACCTTGAATTACAACAATACCACTGACCCTCCAAGTCAGTCTTCTCAAACAGTCTAACAATCCTAAACTTTTGAGGGAAAGAACCTTGAATCTAATTGCTAAGTAATCTGCTACTCCTTCTGACTCCTTCAGATTGTAGACTCTACTTCAACAACTTAGATCTAACACAAGGGAACGAACACTTGGAGTGCTTGCTTCTGGAAAGCGGATACTCACAATTGACCTCACTGAAAACTCAAGTATTTTGCTTTTGGAAGTGTATGACTCTCAAGTATTTTCGATGCTAAGTCTTCTGCCTTGAGCCTCCTTTTATAGATGAAGAATTAGGGTCTCTTCCAAGCTTAAATTCGAGTTGTATCTTACTGGATTCTCTTGCAAAAATACCTTGACCAATCGGGTTTCACTTAAATAAAAAACATATCATTTTAGCTCTAGATATGCATTCGAAAATAACTCTGGCCAATCCTGATCTTAATTAATTCTGGATCAAATCTTTCTTCCCGCCAATAGCTTTTGAATTCCCATAAGACTTTAATTTATTTTTGTATCAAATCCTTTCAATACTTTGATTAAATCTTGACAGTTTGATCTTCTGCTCCCGTCCGCATTTGGACCATATAATCTGATCTGCTGTGATCCTTTGATCTCGACCAACCCTGGACCACACTTTATGATCTTCTGATCTCAACCACTCTGGACTTGCAATCTGATCTGCTGTGATCCTCTGATCTCGCCCAACCTTGGACCACACTTTCTGATCTTCTGATCTCGACCACTCTGGACTTGCAATCTGATCTATTGTGATCCTCTGAACTCGGCCAATACTGGTCCATGACGCTTAAATCTGGACCATTGATCTGAACATCTTCCCCCTGATCTGGATCAATTCTAGATTGGGTATGGATTGAACTGAAATTAAGTCTGGACAAAGGATATTTTAATCTGGACATTTACCTTCTGATCTGGATCAGTTCTGGATTAAATTTAGATGTCATTTCTTCTGGTCTGGACTTAGTTTCATACTCTGAACCATGCTATCTTCTGGTCTGGGCCAAATCTGGACCAAGTCACTTGTTCTGGACCAATTATCTGAAGCTCTGGTTAAGTCTGGATCAAGTCTGGACTGATTATCATTTCACTGCCAAGCTATCTTCTGGTCATAATAAATTCTGGACCAAGTCTAACTTATGAATCCTTCTGGTCTGGAACAAGTCTCCCTCTGGCAGGCTTCCTTTTGGTCTGGTCCAGGTCTCCTTCTGGACTCTGCTTCCTTCTAATCTGGGCCAGGAAAGATATCCTCTGATGGTGTTTTGACATCCTGGTGTATCCTCTGGTGCTTTCAGGATGCATCCTCTGGTACCTTCTGGATGCATTATCTGGTGTCTTCTGGAGGTGTATCCTCTAGTCTGATTTTATCCTCTGGTAATTCATCTTCTGCCTCTAGTGACTTCATCTTCTGCCTCTGGTAACTTCATCTTCTGGTGGCATTTAATATAATAATTCAAAGTACAAAATAAGATTACATGGAGTGCTTTTGTAAACATCAAAATCCTAAGTACTTAGAACCAACTTGGTTCCAACAATCTCCCCCTTTTTGATGATGACAAAAACCTTAACTTATTTTGCTAGCTTATAACCCGAAGTACTTGAAATACTCCCCCTCAGACCAATCTCTCCCTTTAAGTCTAATAGTGACTTTTTCTTCTCCTTTTCAACTCCTTTTTAAATCACTCTTTCTTTTCTTCTCTTCTCCTCTCCTTTTCAACTCCTTCTGTTCTCTCTTTAATTTTCTCTCTCCCTGTTTCTTCTCCTTTTCAACTCCTTCTCTTTTCACTCTTTCTTTTTCTCTCTTTTTTTTTCTCTCTCCCTGTTTCATCTCCTTTTCAACTCCTTCTCTTTTCACTCTTTCTTTTTCTCTCTTTTTTTTTCTCTCTCCCTGTTTCATCTCCTTTTCAACTCCTTCTCTTTTCATCTCTTTCTTTTTCGCTCCTCCTTTCTTTTTATCTCTCTTTTTCTACTTATTTCTCCTTTTTCTCTCTCTCCCCTTTTTGTCATCAGCCAAAAAGAGGTACTACTATTTTTGTATTTTTGTTTTTCTCTTTACAAAGTACAGAAATTAAAAACAAACATAAAAGACATAAATTAAAATTACAAGAAAATTAAAAACTCCTAAGAAGACTACTTGAGCTAGTCGGATATGGAGATAATGTTGAGATGCTTCTTGATGAACTCGAACCTATCTTCAGGTAAAGCTTTGGTGACGATATCAGCACATTGATGATCAGTGTCCACAAACTGGATGCTTAAAGTCCCTTTCTGAACATGGTCCCTAATGAAATGGTGTTTTATTTCAATGTGTTTGGCTCTAGAGTGTAAGATAGGGTTCTTTGTTAGGTTTATGGCTGAAGTGTTATCACAGAACAAAGGGATATTGGTTTCGAAGATGTTGTAATCTTCAAGTTGATGTTTCATCTAGATTAACTATGAGCTACATCCTGCTGCTGATATATACTCAGCTTCGGCTGTTGACATAGCAAAGGTGCTTTTTCTTTTGCTTGACCAAGAGATCAAATTACCACCTAAGAAAGTGCAGTTGCCACTTGTACTTTTCCTTTCCAGCTTGTCTCCAGCATAGTCGGAATCACAAAAATCTCTTAGTTTGTAGGTGGGGGTTTTCTTGTATTACAATGTAAGGTTAGTGGTTCCTTTAAGGTATCTCAAAATTCGTTTGACAGCAGTTAAATGGGATTCCCTAGGGTCAGCTTGAAAACGGGCACAGACACAAACACTAAACAAAATGTCAGGTCTAGAAGCAGTTAAATAAAGAAGGGATCCAATCATACCTCTGTATGTTTTCTAGTCTATCTTTTGGCTGGTTTCATCTTTCTCAAGTGAGCAGGTTGGGTGCATGGGGGTGGCCATAGGCTTACATTCACTCATTTTGAACTTTTAAAGAAGTTCTTTAGTGTATTTAGATTGGTGAATGAGTATACCTGATTTACCTTGGTGAATCTAAATTCCCAGGAAGAACTTAAGTTCTCCCATCATGCTCATTTGGAACTCTTTCTGCATTAGGTCAGAAAAGTCCTTGCACAAAGTGCCATTAGGATTTGAATACTCAAAGTGAAAAAATTAATCAGCTCTCTCAAATCACTTGAAATTGAACTTGCAGAGGATGAGCCCAAGAGTAAGCAATCAACCTTGGCTTTGAAATCCAAGAAGAAGAAAGTTCTGAAGGCAACAACAAAGGAAACTTGGCTGGTAGGGTCAAGGTGTATGTGTTCCTCAAAAGTTTGGGGTTGTCAGACTATTTGAGAAGACTGGCTTGGAGGGTCATATGTTTTTTAATTCAAGTTGTTGAATTAGTCGATTAAATCCTTCTAAGTTAAGGGACTTGATGTAGCCAAGTTAGTGGTTAACCATGATAAATTACTTGTGTCACTTTATTCATATACTCCTTAGTTTTGTTATTGTTTCTACTTTAAGTAAATCATCAATTCTGAACTAGTTTAATCAAATAAACTACAAAGTTATCAACTTAGTTTAACATAATTCAACCCCTTTCTCGTGTTTGCACCTTCACTTCTGTAGTGATGAGTTCAGATGATGGTCTTTCATAGGAGTTTTGGTCATTTCCATGCAGTCCAAGCTTCTTTGAAAATAATTTGGTTTCATAACGATTTCAAATACATCATCATTGTTCTGACAATGATCTTTGACTTGTTGCCATTCAACGTTCCAAAAAAGTTTTGATTAAGAGGTTGCATTACTCACCATTTCTTCAAAAAGGCTACTTGCATGAACATACATCCAGACCACATAAGTTTTAGAAAGCTTCTCCCTGACGAGTTAGATTCATTGTTGAAAGGCATTATAATGTTTCCATGATATTGCAATAACAATTATGTTGTATCCACTAATACTTCTTTCATTAAGAGGATAAATATCAATATTAGTAAGTAGACACTTCTCACTTATTAACTCACTATGCCTTACAGAAGCATACAAGTTTTGTCCAGTTTATCATTAAAGAATTTCAAGAAACACAACCAGAAGTTAGAAAAGAATTGAAGGAATTTTCAAAATATATAAAGACAATTCTTAGAAGAGGAAATACACAAGTAGTTTCATTCTACTATTAAAAGAAACTGACCACACGATGAAATATTTCTTTAGGTAACTTTAATCTAAGAAAATATCTCTCAGATAGATATGAGATTGAGATGATTACACTATTTCAAGAGGCACACTAAAAATCTTTATTCATGTATATTATTCTCTTTGAGTATTCACTTGGCTCAATACAAAGATTTTGTTTTCACTACCTAAAATGTCATTGAAGAGTGATTTGCAAAAAGACAACTTTAACACGAAAACTTCACTCAAGTTCCAATCTTTTGTATCCAACCCGATAGTGGTTTAGTTCCTTCTTCAATATGGGGTTGTCAGGTTGTTCGGAGAAGACTTGGCTTGTAGGGTCAAGGTGGTTTGTTCCTCAAAAGTCTAGGGTTGTTAGGCTGTTTGGGAAGACTGGCTGGGAGGGTCAAGTGTTTTGTAATTCAAGGTATTTCAATTAGTTGATTAAAGCCTTCTGAATGAGGGGACTGGATGTAGTCAAGATAGTGGTAAACCAGGATAAATCTATCTGTCCAAATATTTATGCTTTCATTGTTTACTGCCTCTAAGTCTGATTGCTTCTACTCCAAGTAAGTAACCAAAAACCAAACTAGTTTTTAATTTATTTATAAATTATCAAAAATGTATCAACTTTGGCAAAACACAACTCAACCCCCTTCTCGTATTTGCACCTTCAGTGATTGTTAGAGGCATACGATCACTTGTTTTGTTAAGCATGTCTAATGCAGATGATCACTTGCTTTGTAATGCTTATCAGAGGCAAACAATCACATGTTTTGTCAAGCTTATCAGAGGCAGATTAAAAGAGCATAGCTTCGTTCAATAGATGCAATTGAAACAGAACATATCATGTATTTCCAGAGTCACCAGAACTAGAACATTGCTTGCGTTATCGGAGTCAGTAAAGACACAGTGTTGTTTCGCATCACAAGAGGTGTGTGTCAGAGTGCTTGCATCACAATCAAACAAACTGGGTTAAGTGGAGTCTTTTTGTTCTTTTGTATTCATCCAATCATCAAAGGATATATCTTATATCAAAACGCATACTTTGTTACACTAGTCTTTGAACTACTTAATGCAATGCTTCTTTTGCTATATTACGACTTGCTCCATTATGAGGCATAAGTACTTGTTTATTAGGGCATAATATTCTTTGTGTTTAAGACACTCAGATTATTATCTCTAATTTACTTTTAATTTATGCTACCTTAAAATAGATAGTCATTAATATAATTATTTGTCTTCTAACTTAATTTGCATAACTAGCACACAATGTTAGGGGATAATTGTTCTTTATTTGTTTCTTTTTTGTTATCATCAAAACATCAACCCGAGGATTGTAGCTAAAACCCTTTTGCACTAACAACTTATAAATTAGTATAGTCAAGCTGTTGAGGGAAGCATCCACTATTAGGCTAAGTTACTAGGAGAATTTAAGATGGTATTATGAAAAACTCTTACAAGAGAATGTTTACAAGGTATGCTCTCAAAATATATTTGAGTTTTCCCATTACTTAGAACTAATACAAAAAAATTTACGAGTTGTTGTATATGACGGCAGTAGGCTTTTCATATGTATGCATTGCAGTGAAAATCACAAGTCCTATTACAGAGAGACTTCAAAGCCATTAGGGTTTATGACCGTTATTATGATTCCATGAAATCAGTATCTAAAGTAATGTCTCGTAACGAATCTTCAGAGATTTTGAATTAGCATTTAAGAACACGTCCACATATGTCTTTATAATTAATTTAGTATATCTTGATAAAAACGATAGGAAAGATACAAGATGACATTTTCAAAGGATGCCATGTATTTCTTCAAACAGGATGATAAGTCCAACTTTGATGAATAAAGCATGTTGAGATGTTGACTTCTTTAGAGTTCTAGGCTCAATTATTTGACTTATCAAGGTTGACTTTATAGAAAATTGTTGACTCAATGCGTTGACCAGACGATCAACTGGTTTGGTAGAGTTATCAGAGTGAGCTTGTAATATCATATTCAGTAGAAGAGCATTGAGAGCGCGCTTAACAGATTCTTTAGTGCATTGACTTGATATTGTTGTTACTCTTCTCTATTCATCAGAGGATGCAATGTAAAGTCTTTAAAGTTCATGACAGAGGATCTAAACACTTAAATAAATTCATTAGTTTAATAAATTGTTCCCACAAACTAATTTTTGTTATCAAAATAATTTAAGGGTCATTGTGCTTCAAACCAACTTGGTTCTAACAATCTCCCCCTTTTTTATGGTGACAAATATCTATTTTGTGAACAATTTTTCTTTTTAATAATATAATATATTCAAAACGATTCAAGGTCAAGCTCTCCCTTAATACAAGCAGGTTTAAAAGAATGAGAGTGGTATATGATATTCTGACAATGGATTTTAAAAATAGAACTTGGAAACACAAAGTAATTATTCTCAAAACATATACTCCCCCTTTTGTCATCAGCCAAAAAAGGTTGATCAAATGAATTCAATAGCACACAAGGAATAGAGAGATAAAAATCATTTTCACTAAAAGAGTTAAGAGTATAGAAGATAGAGCAAAAATGAGAACACATAAATAAATTAGGTAAACTAAGGGTTAGGGTTGGTCAATCTAGCTAAGATCAATCATAAGGTATTCTAAATAGACTCTTGATTTTTTTCTTGTCTGTTCCATGAACGCCTAAGTTTTAGCTTCCAATCGATCAAAGTCTTCCTTCTTTACAAATTGAGAGGGGTCAAAAGCAAGTGCAGAACGAGTGGCAAAAGAACCTTCAAAGGTAGACTTTGCATATCATGAAGCAACAACGGCAAGAATGTCCAACAGAGGTATCTCAACCTGTGGAATGATAACACAAAACTTCAATGGTGTCAGGGAGACAACCAATGATAGTTCCAAATGAACATAGCTAGAAGAAGAGGCAACTACACTAGGTGTACCATTTGATGCAGTAGTTAGTCTCTTCCTAGTCTGGTGTTCATGAGCTTTCTAAAAGTGCAACACCCAAAGGTAAATGATCTATGCAGTATGTTTGAAAGCACTTGAATTTTGAGCGTCCATATGCCTTCCATACTCCATGTTGTCCCTAATCCAGTTTATGACAAAAAAGATAACTATGTCCCAGTGAGTTGAGACTTCATTAGGATCCAAACTCTAAGAATTCAGACTCCTAATTTTATTAATTTTAGTAGTGAAAGAGGTAATGAATGAGTTAAGATTTGTAAATGAATAGACTTCTATCTCTTCCTCAGTATGTGGTTTGCTTCATCCTCATAGGCGTTTGCATCATCACCATCTTCTTCTTCTAACAGTAGTTACCATGAATGACATTTTCCTTTTCTTTTCAAACGTTTCATATGCTCTTGGCAAAGTGAAGAAAACAGGGGGCATCTCTTGACCAAAGTGGTACATCCTAATGTTCTCTTGAATAACCTATTTATTGTCTTCTTCAAATATTGGAGCATAGGAGTCTCCAACTAGGAACAGAATGTCCTGAGATCCATTAGATTGTCTTGTGAGCCTTTTAAATTTAGTGCTTAGCTTTATGTTGTCCTTGGCAGCAATGAGCCTTATTTTTATGACATTGTGGATGTTGAACACCCGTATATAGAAGGATACCAAGTGCTCATCTTGAACAACTCCTCCTACTTCCTCTAGAGCCTGAATGAGAGGAGCCCTTATTAGCACAATTGTGACGAGTCTCAAGTAGGGAATAGTCCTGATCTTGCTTCATCTACATTTGATGATACAAGACCCCATGGGCTCAAGTACCATGTTTGGAAAATTAGTCTTGATCTTCTGGGAGATATTCCACATCAATCCCTTATGGCCTTTGCAGACATGGTCAACAGATCCACATTTAGGCGCCACACATCCAATTAGAATCTTGAAGAGCACTCTGTATTTAGGCTTTAAATGCACTGACTTGGAGTTGACCTTGGGATCTTCAAAATGTTCTTTGTTGATTTTAGAAGAGTCAATCTTTGATTCATATCCATTTTCAATTATGATACCTTCATCTAGGCTTGGTAATAGCAGCAATGGTTTGTTGAGTGATTTTGATGGAAAGCCCTAAAACCACAATGGAAACTTCTCCATCTATTTGTAGCAGCCTAAGCCCACAAACTGTTTTTCACCATATTTTTCCCTTTGTGGTGACCTATACCGTCACAAAATTGTAGCTTCCTTTTCCATCACAAATTTGCGACGGCTTAAGTCCTCACATATGGTAACAAAAAAAAAGCAGTTATTGTGGTAGTTTTGGCCGTTACAAAAGTTTCTGACTAAATTATTTGTGACTGCCTTATATAGTCAAAAATATGATTTTTGTAGCTATTTTTCTCTTTGTGAGAGCTTTTGACTGTTACAAATTACTATATTTCTTGTACTTATTACAAATTGAATAGGACAGTCACAACCACGCAACATAAAAAAAATAAAAATAGAACAACTTACACGATTACGAACAAATACGCAACATAGAAAAATAAAATAAATGAAATTTTTGTTAGTTTTCCTTTTAAAACTATAATTTTTTACATAATTCTAGGAAAGAAATTAAGAAACAACATAGTAAATAAAAGTTAATGGTTTAGCATACGTGCATGTTTATTTTATGAATTTCGGTGCTTAATATATGGCATATTTTTTTATTTTTTGATAATAAAGAAATATATTAATTACAGAAATACAATGAGTACTCTAATCCATTACATCAAATTCCATTACAAACGTGTATTCTAAATTCCTACCATCCTTACAAATGAACCATCCCCAAATAGAATCTTAAAATGAGAGATTACATCATTACATTAATTGGCTACCAATCTATCAAATTATATTTCAGTAAGCAATGTTCATAAAGACCACATTACAACAACTCATATAATATGTTTTGCACGCATATACTCCCTGACTTTAAACATTAACCCAAAATGAATAAAGTGGTTAATGGTATCCTTTGGGGAAGCACCATCCAGACTCAACCAACCATAACCAACAAAGAGCAATTTTATGATCTAGGTGATCATCCTCCACATTCCTTGAGGATAGTAAATATGTGTAACAATTCATCACCGAACATAATGGTGGTGAATTAAGCTCCTAACACCACTTGTCTTGTTCTCCAAATTTGAAGTTCACGTTGATTAGTACTTCCACTAAATCCAACAGTAATTATTCCTCCCAAACAAATATTGAACATCTTCATTTTCAGAAAATCGATTTTCAATTAAGGTCATAATATTTGCTGATAAGTTTTCTTTATGCCTAATTCTTTTATGTAATTCTTCATTTTCAAACAAACAAACCTCTTATTTTTAGATTTAGGAATCTTTCTCATGACAACACATGCATCCTGACTTTCCATGCTCCAGAATTATGACTATAATGTTATTCACGAAATGACTTGTAATGAACACTAGAAAGGGGTTGAATAGAGTTTTAATTTTAAAACAATTTTCAAAACTGTTCAAGTCTCGCAGTGAAAAATACTAAAGAAACGTGTTAGAATCGCGTAACAATGTGTATTAGAATTCATATTCGAAAGATTGATAGTGTTTAATCCAATTAACAGAAAATACAGTGGCTAATTCACACACAAAAATAGAATTTGATCGAAAGTTATGAAAAAATATTGGAAAAAGAATAATGCTTCTTAATTGAAATAACAATTTTGCAACTATCATAATTATCATAAAATTGTCATAATCAACTCTGCAGGTTGTGTGAGGCAGCTTACCGAGTCTGTGAATTGATTCACATGAGTAAAAAGTCCAAAACTTTATCCTTTAATATGTGCACGTAAGTCGACTTACGTAGATGTAAGTAGATTCATAGATCCCCCTGGAGTGATGTGAGTCGATTCACAAGTTTTGAAATATCAAGAATGAGTTATGGACCTCTGTTTATCGATTCAAATGTTTGTGAGTTGATTTCCAAATTTAAAATTAACTTATGAATGATTTTAATGCATATCAAAGTGTGTCAATATGATATGAACATGCAACAAGTTTATGCATGCTAACACGTGATTTTTCATGAACTCTTTCTGATTCAAATGAGATTTTCAAGAGATTGAGAATGAGAACCAACAAAGATATACACTCACCATCTAATTTAGAATAAACTAATTTTGACATCAATCAAATACTAAGTCTAATCTATGTTTTAGAGACCCTTATAGTTACACACACGTGTCATTGCCCAAAGCATAAAATTTCATTATGAGCAGCATACTATCATCAACAATTTGATTACACAATATGATGCAAGATAAAATCCGTATATACCACTTCTTACTCTTACATAATTGATATTTTGTTCACATTCGGATCTAATGTGCCAAGTTCTGCAAAAACAGTCGCCTACCAATCAATTGAAATTATAAGCATTGTTGTGATGGCTCCTATTAATCTACACCTCAGCAAACGTATAAATAGAACCAAGCAACACATTGTTGGAACTAAGTTGGTTTTATATTTAGAGTTTTGATGATAACAAAAGTATTTTACGAGAACAATATATTTGACTTAACATAGTATGAAAGAAAAATCGTCTTTTTGAAGACAATCTAAAATAAGATTTGATTCAGATTTATAATTAAAAAAATCTAAAATAAGATTTGATTCAGATTTATAATTGAAGAAAATCTTTGACCAAGTTGAAAAGAAGATATGGTCAATATTTGAAGAAGATTTGATTAAGATTTATCTACAACAAAATATGAATAATATCGATCTAAAGAATTTAAAACTCAATCTGAACAAAATACAAACATAATCAATCTGAAGAATTTATAAACTTAATCTGAACAGAATCAATCTAAAGAATTTAAAAATCAATCTGAACAAAATACAAACAGAATCAAACTAGAAGAACTGCTCAGATTTTATTTAGAAATAAAGAATTGGCTAAAGAACCTATTATCAAAAAGCATCTTATCCATTACTATTTTTGAATAAGATCATTATTGACAAAGCTAGGAATGAAAATATATTTCAGAATTAACCAAGGACTAAATTGAAGCATTAATTTTATCTATAAATAGATACTTAAGGCTAAAGAAAAAGAAAATCATCGAAAATCAGAAAAGAGTAGAAGAACTCAAGCTCAAAATTTCAATTTCATCTTAGAGTTCAAATAGAGAAACACTTGTTCAACTTAGAAATATTTTCTAAGTATTTTTTCTTAGAGTATGAGAGTTATTACTATTATCAGCTTTGTTAGAAGCAAACACTTAAAGTTCCAATCTTTTGTATCCAACCCGATAGTGGTTTAATTCCTTCTTTAATCTGGGGTTGTCAGGAGAAGACTTGGCTTGTAGGGTCAAGGTGGTTAGTTCCTCAAAAGTCTAAGGTTGTTAGGTTGTTTAAGAAGACTGACTTGGAAAGTCATATGCTTTATAATTCAAAGTATTTGAATTATTGGACTAAAATCTTCTGAATGAAAGATTGAATGTAGCCAAGTCGGTGGTGAACCAGGATAAATCTATGTGTCCAATTATTTATACTTTCATTGTTTGCTATCTCTAAACCTGATTGTTTCTTATCTAAGTAATTCATAAAAATCAATCAGCCTTCATCAAATTAGCAAAACGTTATCAACTTTGTCAAATACAATTCAACCTCCCTTCTCGTGTATGCACTTTCATAGATGTGACAAAAATCAAATCAAATTGTCTCCTCTAAATAAACAAATATTGCCAGACAAACAAGATTATACTAAAATGGTTTATGCTTATTTTCTTTTATATGCCAGTAAAAAAAAGACTTTTCATCGATCTATTTTTGGGAGATTTTTGTACCCATACAATAAATATCTTTAAACTTAGCACCATTTCTTTCTATTAATTTTACTTATCTTATGCAATTAATACAAAATATTAGTCAAAATAATAAACTTTTTAATGTATTACTCAAAATATGTAAGAATTTATTTGCTCTATGACTTACTTTTCCTTTTCAAAAAACCAATTATGAACCAATTCAAGTTATTGATCTTGATCAACTCTATCATCAGGTAAGATAGATACAATTTCTTTTTTCTTTTTTTTATGTTGTCATATGTTATTGATTTTTGATCGTCTTTCTATTGCCTCCACTTCTCATTCAACTCATATTTTAATATTTGTCTTGTTGAGTAATTTATTCGAGAAACAAACTCAAATTTGCTTTATAGAATGAGAGATAATAAATAAAAAATATTAAATTATATTACAACTTGTTAATACAAAATAATTTAAATATACAATCATAATACCTCTATTATTACGAACATCTTATCTTTGTTATATCTGGCATATATCTCAAGGACTTGTAGTTGATAGGAACATGTTGATTCATTCTAGCTACACTATCTATAAAACGAGTAAGAGTTGTCACTTTTTTAACAATTATGAAATCACCATAGTCCATGTTACATACATCTAACATTCATTTAGGAACTCTAGTTGGTTTACTTTCTACATCCACAAGGAAAATAAAAGACAGAAAAAAAAGCATATAACTTTATGTTTACATAATAAATAAAGATATATAATTTAAACCTTTTTCAAATTTCTTTTCTTCGGCTTCTATTTCAAAAGGAATGAATTGAGATTCTATAAACTTGTGTATAGCACCTTCTATATGACTAGGACTATAATGAGTTTCTACAACATTACTTCTTACCACATTGGTTGAGTTTGTATGAAAAGGAATAGATTGTACTCCTCAGTTTCCACTCACTCAATACCCAAGACTTATACCCTAGGTCAACCGAGTGTTTGTAGGTATAGGTCATTTATACCTCAATTTTAGTTGTTGTCACTAAAATATTTCATAGATATATGTCAAATTTTATGTAGTGAATTAAGTTAGGAAAAAATAACAAATAAAAAGAAAGAGATTTTTTAAATCGACCTGATGAGTCAACTCTCCTATTCTCAACTTTGCCCCTTTTTTCAACGGGTTAAACAAGACAAACTAACTTAAGTGGTAAGGTCCAAAACCCCTTCTAACCGTATCTAAAATAACAGATTAAATAAATTGATCCAATAGACTCAACTCATTTTTCCGCGAATCTCAACACTTTAGTATAGTTTACTTTGAAATTCATTTAGTTGCTCACAATATATGATACAAGATTGTTGAGTTATCAATAATATAAGCAATGGACAAAATAGTGACTTACACATTAATCTTTCTTATACTAAATATTAATTAATATATAGTTTACGTTGAAAATGAGAAGAAAATCAGTTGCTTTGGTTATAGTTGTAGGTGATAGTCTAATATATATAGTTAAAAAAATAAGATACATCGAATATTACTATAATATCCATCATTAAATTAATGATACATAAACACCTTTGTTTTGTAATATATACACTATGTTATTAATTATATATTTTTGTCAAACATCTTAACTTTTCTATATCTTAACTCTCTTCATTACTTACTCTAACTAACCCCTCAACTTTTTCTCTCGTTCTATCTCTCCATATTTTTTTTTCAATTAGTAAAATTTAAATTTTTTTAACTTCTTCTAAATAAAAATACAAATAAATTAAAATATATTAATTATAATTTAATATGAAATCCAATACATCAGTGCAAATTTTTATCACTATAATTTTTTATTAAATTAATATTTTTTAATATTGTTGATATAAAAACAAAAACAATTATAATATATAAATTATAGTTTTTTTCAAATTACATTTTTTTTACGTTATTTATTCTGAAAATGAATCACTAAAGAAACGGTTGAAGCATAAAATTTATACACAGGACAAACATTTTGCTCTAATAAAATAGTTGAATTTAAGTATTTTTTTGTATATTTTCTAAAACAAATAAACATCATTAGAATATACTAATACTAATTATAATTATAACTATACACTTAAAAAATGTTTGTCATTAAAGAATAAATTGAAATGTTTTTTTTAATATCGTTAAAATAAAAATGAGAATAATTATAATACTATAACTATTTTTTTACACTTCACTTTCTTCGCATTGTTGTTCAAAAAAATGAGTCACTAAATAACCAATTGGAGCGTATAATTCATACATGAGAAAAATATTTTTCACCATTCAATTAATTATATTTAGTATTTTTTTAATCTTTTCAATAAAAATATGAATAATACATTAACTATAATGCGAATAATTATAATAGCTAATTTAGTTTTATTTATATCTTATAAATTAAAATGCAAATATTTATAATAGACTAATTATAATTTGTTGTAACATCATACACAAGACAAACGTTTGTCACTAAATATATTGTTAGAATATTGTTATATTATATTGATTATAATTTATTATACTAAAATATTTGTCACTAATTTATTTTTTACATTCTTTTTATGAAAATAAGTCACTAAATCTAGAGTACAATTCATGCCTGAGACAAATGTTTGTTACTAATATATTAGTTTAATTTTGTATTTTTTTAGTATCATATAAATATAAATGAAAGTAATTATAATATATAAATTATAATTTATTATAAAAATCATACACGGAACAAATATATGTCACTAAAGAATTAAAAAAACAAGTGATAAATATTTATCACTAATAAATATAAAAAAATTGAGACAAATAATTTTCATTGATACATTAAAAAATACGGGACACATATTTATCATTCATAAATAAATAAATAAAATGATAAATGTTTATCACTGATGAATATTGGATAAATATTTTATAACTGACAAATATAAAAAAAACACACAGGATAATATTTGTTATTGATACATTCAAAATGCGGAATACATATTTTTCACAAATAAATATAAAAGTAATATGAAATAAATATTTATCACTCGTAAATATTAAAAAAAACACATAATAAATATTTATCACATATAAATAAATAAAATACAGGATAAATATATGTTATTGCCACAAAATAATATAGGAAACATTATTATCATCGATAATTATAAAATATAAGGGACAAATATCTATCATTGATAAATATGAAAATAAACACGAGACACATATATGTCACTGGTAAATATTAAAAAAAACACCAAAGCAATATTTTTCATTAATACATATGAAATTGCATGGGACAAATATTTATAACTGATAAATATAACAAAAACACGAGACAGTTATTTATCACTGATAAAATATATAAAAATCAGAGACAAATATTTGCCATTGATAAATATTAAAAAAACTCATATAATAAATATAAAATAATATAGAACAAATATTTATCAATAATATACAAAAAAAAAGGCTAATATTTGTTACAGATAAATATAAAAGAATTTGTTGGACAATTATATGTCATTAATACATCAAAAACACATATGACATATATTTGTCATTGGTCAATTTATAATAAAAATACTGGAAAAATCTTTTCGTTGGTATCATTTTTTTTTAAAATATTCGACAAATCTTTTTCATTCATACACAAAAAAATACATTACAAATATTTATCCTTGATAAATATAATAAAAATACGTAATAGAGGAAATATATTTGGTATTTTTTATATCTTCTAAATTAAAAATAAAATAATTATAATATAATAATTATAATTTGTCGTTAAAAAATTATTTAAAATTAGTACATTTTCAATATCATCTACTTAAAATCAGAACAATTATAATACACTAACGGTAAAACAACCATACACATGACACATCTCTAACTAAAAAATTTAAATACTATCCACATAAAAATGTAAAAAAAGTATAATACAGTTAGGTACTAAAGAAGTCCTTGAAGCATTAAACTAATACTATTCACATAAATTTTATTTTTTCATATTTTTTTTTTTTTCTAAAAATGAATTACTAAAGAAGTCATTAGAGCCTTCAACTCGTATACAAGACAAATATTTGTCACTAATCAATTAGTTAAATTTGATATTTTTTAATGTTTTCTGACATAAAAATGAGAATAGTTTTCTCAATTTTTATAATATCATTGACATAAAAATGATATCGATTATAATACATTCAGTATAATTTCGTCACACTTCATTTGTTACACGCTTTTCTGGAAATGTGGAACTAAAGAAGCCTATAAAGTATTAAATTGATACACATAACAAATATTTGTCATTAATAAATTAGTTAAATTTAATTTTTTTATGATTTATAAATAAATATGAGAAAAATTATAATTATATATATATATATATATATTTATACATGTATATATTAATTTAATCTTAATATAAAGACCATACACGTTACAAGTGTTAAAGAATAAGTAAAAAAAAAATAATATCAATATATATAAAAGAAAAGTAAGATATTATAGAAAATACATATGAACCCATTTTTCTTTTTCTTTTTCTTTTTTGAACAAATCATCTAAATAAAGTACATAATTGTCACTTAATATCGATCAATGCACTTATTACCACTTTTTTTTAATTTGATTTATGAGCTACCCATCAACTTTTCTTATTATCGCAATGACACAACAAATATAAAGTCTCTACTCACCTTTTTTTTTAATGCATCTATACTTAATATATTTTTTTATGTATTTTTACTTATTTTTCTTATAACTTGTCTCTTTATTTTTCCTGCCTTGTTTTTTTTACATTTTTATTATAAAAAATATACACAAAACAAATATTTTACATTAAAGAATTAGTTAACATTTATATTTATGGAAATGAGTTGTTAAATAAGCTGTTAGAACGTATAGATCATACATAAAAAATATTAATTTATAATGGCTAACGTAAATTTAACAATTCTATATCTTTTAAATAAAATAAGAATAATTATAATATATTAATTATAATTTATTATAAAAATAATGTACATGACAAATGTTTGTCAGTAAACAATTAGTAAAAATTAATGTTTTTTAATATTGTCAACATAAAAATAACAATAATTATGATACATTATATCTGTCACTAAACTATTAGTATAATTTAGTATTTTTTATAGTTTTAAATAAAAATGAGTATAATTATAATATATTAATTATAGCTTATTATAAAAATCATATACGCGATAAATATTTGTAACTAAGTAGATCTATAGAATTAGTTTTATTTTAACAACTACGACATAAAAATGAGAACAATTATAACACACTAACTATAATTTTCAAACATCAATTTTTTGACGTTGAAACATATGAAACTTAATCCATAATGAAGCAATTGTAGCATACAATTCATTCATACCCCAGAAAAAATAATTGTCATTAATCAATTAGTTTAGTAAAAGAGAAGGAGTTTAATTTAGAATTTTCTATATAACTTCTAAATATAAAGGAGAATAACTATAGTTTACTAACTATAGTATTTGTGACACCCTAAATCCAAAAACAACCTATATAGTAATTTATACTAGATTTTTTGAACAAAATTTGCAGCGGATAAAGAAAATATGTTTCCAAGAAAATAAGAATTTTTATAACTAATTTAGGGTATCACATTCCTCTAAATACACATGTAAAAATTCAACTTTATTCCTTAATTAAAACAATGCAATCTCAATGAACTTGACTTAACTATAATTTCTTGATTTAATTCCAAAAACTTACTAGTACTTATAAGGTTTTTATACAAAAAGTCTTTTCTAATGAAACAAGTGAAAGTAAAATACAAATTACAACTCTTACTTCCTGGTATCACCTATCAGAGCGGGATTTCGCTCAAATTTCAACTTCAAAAGTCATTAACCTGTAATAATTGCGATTTCGCAAACGCATAACTAAGACAATCAAACACAAACTATGAATGAGGTGAATTTCGAAATCATGTTGATAGTATAATATAAGTAAGTAGAACACGCAATCAATAATAATAAACTGTATCATTATACAAACATTCTTCAAGAAAGAAAAAAACATCACATTATAAAGTCAAAATCACTAAAGAGAAATCAATAAATTTCACTATAACATCAAATCATCTGAGAGAAATTATTATCGCACACGATACATATTAATCACAACAAAACAATCACAAGAAGATGCAATGATATGCATGAGCTTAGACTCTACTTCACAATGCGGTACCATTTCTAACTCTGAAGTAATTGGTTAGGAGGTTTGATACTATGTCACCATCCCGATGGACGGACAATTCAAATTGGCACTGTCCTCATAGATCCCCTCAACTCAACCTGAGACACATATATGCGACAGTCGAGGTAAATGTGTGTTGCATGGTAGCTCCCGACTTTTGGAGTGCTACCTCCAAGTCACCTAGGAATTCCTCACCCGAATAGCTCCAAGGTCTAACAATCTTGCCCTAACGCTCAACAGTAGACTGCCACGATCAGACTCATTTAGTTGTACTTCCCCGGAATCACTAAGTTTGTCAGGTCCTACTTATATGGTAACAAAATAATCTCCATTTCAAAATTCACATCAACTTCAAATATTCCAAGCATCTATTTTCTCTCCTCGTTAGCATAGACTACTCCATTAAGAGTATCATCTTTAGTGTAACACCCCGAGTTTAAAACACAGCGCGGGTGCATTTTTTTTTTTTAAATTAATAATTAAAAATGATTTTCCTGATTTAATTCGAAAGGAATTAAAATAAAGTTTCCGTAAATCAATAAGTACTCAATTTCTGGAATTTAATAATAACATTAAAGCATTTTTAAAATGTTAACGGTGTCAGAGTGCGGAAAATACAGCGGAAAAAGTAATACATTAATTCCCAAAATAAAATTACATTTCCCACAATTCAAAACTCTATACAGAAGTCTAGACTGATCATGCACTAAGCTACAGTAGCACGGTCTCCACCGTATCCTCTATAAGTCTCGTCTTCAGCCCACCGTCCGTCCCTCTGCATTGCCCACGTAGACTTCGTACATAAAAATTAGGGAAAACTAACGACGTTTCCATCGTTAGTGTATCCGTCGGTAGGACGGGTTCGGGTAACATCTGAGGGCAAAGCCCAAAGTCCACAATATATAGCAAGGGGTCACCGACCGAAAATAACAGATATCACATAGCATATATTGCACAACAACATGTATAATCATGGTATAACATAAGATGATGAGGAAATAATCATGCTCATTTGAAAATTTATGACTTTCATGCCTTTTCAAAACAGCAGTTAATGATTATGAAGTATGCGGTAAGCACAAACACACGTCAACAAAACACAATCATTAATTTAGAATTTCAGATTTTGGACAGCACTCACACGCATTAATTTCCAACATCCATCATATAAACAATCATGACACAACGGTCAAATCCCACAATGTAATGCATATATGCTCATGCATAATTTTCTTTGAATCACCAAGGTGCAGTCGCTCGACAGACCAGCACATCTCAACGGCCCTCATGACCAGGGTGCAATCGCTCAACAGATCAGCACCAGTGCAGACGCTCAACAGTCCAGCACATCGTGCAGTCGCTCAATAGACCAGCACGTTTGACATCACCCAAGGTACAATCGCTCAACAGATCAGTACCTAGTGCAGACGCTCAACAGTGCAGCACTCGTGCAATCGCTCAAAAGATCAGCACGGGGCTGCGCATTTTAGGGTACAGACGCTCAACAGTCCAGTACTAGTGCAGACGCTCAACAGTCCAGCACTTGTATACCAAAGTACAATCGCTCAACAGATCAGTACTTAGTGCAGACGCTCAACAGTCCAGCACTCGTGCAATCGCTCAACAGATCAGCACGTGGTTGCGCATTACTCTGTGGCCCATCGCGGGTACCACTTGACTATGCAATGCATGAATATGCAGTGTTTCATTTCTCTAGAAACAGAATGCAAAACAGAAATTCATGCCTCTCAATCATATTTAAATATTTCAGCACAGCCATACATAACAACATCACAATCATGAATTAACAGTGAATTAATCATTCACACTTTGAAATGTTTTCCCAACCTATCAAAAATTCAGACACATAATTAAAACTGGGATTTTTCTGAGATTTACGAATCTGTATTCGAACACAGCTCTTCTGTATTCGAATACAGAAGTCAAAAATAGTGCAGATTCACACTCTGTATTCGAATATAGCCATCTGGTATTCGAATACAGAGGCAGATTTCAGTGCATAAATCAACCTCTTTCATTACATTAGTAAAGTTTTTAAAACTTCATCACCACTACTTCAAAATCTCATCAAAAGTTCCACTTTAACTCACCACAACCTTCCCAGTATTCCCCAGACACTCAGGGTTTTTCAAAACATTCTTAAAACTTGAAATTTTCTGAAAATTCGAATATGTATTCGAATACAGACCCCCTGTATTCGAATACAGAAGCAGGAAACTACAATTTAACATTCTGTATTCGAATACAGCATGACTGTAGTCGAATACAGGAGTTCAACCTCTGGAAAATTCAGCCTTTTCTCCCATGTCACTTAAAGGTTTTCAAACGACTTTCTCTTCTCTTTAAAACCATTTCACAGACTTCTTTTCAAATCATTTAAACCTTCTCAGAGTTTCTCCACACTTCAAAACTCACATGACGGTGATTAAAACTTGTTTTTCTAGAAAACACGAATCTGTATTCGAATACAGCTCCCTTGTATTCGAATACAGAAGCTAAAAACTGAGTTTCTGGAAAAAACTCGAATCTGTAGTCGAATACAGCATGTCTGTAGTCGACTACAGATGCGAAGACAGTGTTAAAATTTCACTTCTGTATTCGAATACGACATGATCGTAGTCGAATACCGATACGAATACAGAAGCCAAAATCTTTCCTCTGTATTCGAATGCAGGGGCTCGTATTCGAATACAGGTTTGAAAACTTTAAAATAAAACAGAAACCTTGCAGGTTGTATTCGAATACACACATGCTGTAGTCGAATACACCTTCGAAAACCAGTGAAAGTTCAACCCTTTTCAAAACTGATTCTTTTAAAACAACAGCCAACATCAAACAGATTCTGTACTTTTTCAAGAAAAACCTTTCCTCATTTAAAATCCCTTTTTCTTTAAAAACCATCAACACCACCAGAATCACACAAAACAACCAGAATCAGAATCATCACCAGAACCACACAAAACAAAACAGAATCAGAACCATTAACATCAGTTTATCCAAAACAGAGACAGATGATCAATCATCAGAACATCATGCAACATTTCAGTGTTCTCACTCATCAGAACAAACATGCAACATTCAGTGTTCTCACTCATCAGAACAAACATGCAACATTTCAGTTTTCTCAAAAACACCAAAATGACATGCAAATACTCAGCTTCATCAAACATCAGGATGACATGCAAGCACTCAGTTTTCTCAATAACAGAATGACATGTAAAACATTTCAGCTTTCATGATACCACATAAATACTTGCAAACATCACAGAACAACAAACCTCAACAGAATGTATTTTGCATTTTAATGCTATTTTTCAAAACAGTTTTAAGACATGCATTTTAATCATAACTAAAATGGCATGCAAACATTTTCCAGCATTCACACAGAATGTAAAACAACATATTTTACCAGTAAAAACAGCCAACAACAACTTATCAGAAAAATCACTTCTAAAAAAAAATGCATTTTCTCTCAAAATCTCATTTTCGAAAATAGCTTTTCATTTAAAACAGAACTGAAACAGCACAATTTATGGCCCTAATGCAGCTAAAAGATGGAAGGTGCCCTTACCCTTGTAGCGTGCTCTGCTATTTCTCTTGTTCCTGCTGCGTTCCTTTTTCTGCGTCCAAAAACGGTGAAGTTGTTCCTTGAGTTTGCTGCTGCAAAACTGGGTTCTTTCTCTTCGTATTGAGGTGGGGATTAACTTTACTACTGGGGGTTTGATGGTTTGATGGTTGGAATTTCAGATAATGTGTTTGAAGGAATTTCCCTCTCTTCAAATTTCAGTTCGGGAATGGCAGAAACAGAGACAGAAATGGGAGAGGAGATGGAGTTGGTACATGCAATATGGGCAGTATGGAGGAAGGAATGGTGTTCTGATTTCACCATCCTTCTCACTCCTATTTATAGACTCTCATGGTGCCACCTCACTTGCCACTTGTCTGATTTTCCAGCTTTTTAATTATCTTGCAATTAGCCACTAATCCTTACTTAATGGTCCAATTAATTTAATTACTTGAAATTAAATTAAATTAATTCTTCACCCAATAATTCATCTTCCAAATAAATATTTATATATATATATATTCACTTCAATCATACATATATTAAATAGTTACAAAAATTCCCAAAATGCCATTGACAATAATTCCAAAATTAATATTTAAAATTAAGGGTCTTACAATACTACCCCCCTTAAATTAGTTTCGTCCTCAAAACTACATGTCCGTAAATAATTGAGGGTATTGTTCCTTCATTTTACTTTTCAATTCCCAGGTTGCGTCTCCAGTAGTCGAATTCCAAATCACCTTGACTAGTGGGACTTCCTTGTTTCTCAACTGCTTAATCTTCCTGTCTTCGATCCTCACCGGAAATACTTCAAACGACAGGTTGTCCCTTAGCTGAATTGTATCAGGCTCGATTACATGTGTCGGGTCTGCAATGTACTTTCTTAGCTGCGACACGTGAAATACGTCATGAATGTTGGACAGTATTGGAGGTAACGCAATCCGATAGGCCAATGGTCCAATACGTGCGGTAATCTAGTATGGCCCAATAAATTTCGGAGTCAACTTCCTTGACTTAATAGCTCTGCCAACACCAGTTGTAGGCGTAACCTTCAAAAATACATGATCGCCTTGCTCGAATTCCAAGGGTCTGCGACGCTTGTCCGCATAACTCTTCTGACGATCTTGTGAAGCCTTCATTTTCTCTTGTATTCTCTTGATTTTCTCTGTGGTCTGTTCCACCATCTCTGGTCCGACAATCATACTTTCTCCGTCCTTATACCAGCATAAGGGCGTTTGACACTTGCGTCCGTATAATGCTTCATATGGCGCCATTCCAATGCTAGCGTGGAAACTGTTGTTGTAGGTGAACTCAATCAATGGCAGAACGTCATCCCAACTCCCTCTGTCATCCAACACGCATGCTCTTAAGAGATCTTCCAAGGACTGATTCGTCCTCTCTGTTTGTCCGTCTGTTTGTGGATGGTAGGCTGAACTCAATTTCAATTTTGTGCCCAAAGCTTCATGTAGTGCTCCCCATAAATGAGACGTGAATTTTGGGTCACGGTATGATACTATACTTGATGGAACACCGTGTAACCTCACAATCTTGGCGATCTAGATTTCTGTCAGCTTATTTACCTTATAAGTGGTCCTTACCGGTAAGAAATGTGCGGACTTTGTCAAACGGTCCACTTTTACCCAAATTGAATCATTCTTTCTCCTTGTCTTGGGCAGTCCTGTTATGAAATCCATGGAAATGTTGTCCCACTTCCATTCCGGTATGTCCAAAGGTTGCAGCATTCCAGCAGGTTGTTGATGTTCCACTTTCGCTTTCCGACAAGTCAAACAAGCGGATACATATTCTGCTACATCCCTCTTCATTCCTGGCCACCAAAAATTCTGTCTTAAGTCCTGGTAAATCTTGGTCGCCCCAGGATGAATACTTAACTTACTCTTATGAGCCTCTTCCAAAATTGCTCTTCTCATTTCTGCAACTTCCGGTACACAAACCCTGTCGTTACATCTCATAATATCATCTGTTCCGATGCTGAATTCAGTGGTCTGCCCATGCGTTACCAGATTCCTCTTTTCTTGGATCAATGCATCATCTTGCAAGTTTGCAATCTCCTCAAATAATCCACTCGAAATTGTTATCATCCCACACTTTAACACTCCTGGTGCAAACTTCATGTCCAAGTGTAGGTCTCTAAATGCTTCCCACAACTCTTGTTGTTTGGTCATTATCATTGAAGATACTGACACACTCTTTCTGCTCAATGCATCAGCCACTACATTGGCCTTCCCAGGGTGATACTGCAAGGAGAAGTCAAAATCTTTTAGAGTCTCCATCCATCTTCTCTGACGCATGTTCAATTCTTTCTGATCGAACAGATACTTCAAGCTTTTGTGGTCACTAAACACAGTGAACGTGCATCCATAAAGGTAATGTCTCCAGACCTTTAGCGCAAACACTACTGCAGCAAGCTCTAAATCATGGGTAGGGTAGTTCCGTTTGTGAGTCTTTAACTACCTTGAAACATAAGCTACAGCTTTCTTGTGCTGCATCAAAACACATCCCAGACCTTGGTGAGATGCATCACAGTAAACTTCATATGGTTCCTCTGGCTGTGGCAGAACTAACACTGGTGAGGTTGTGAATTTCTCCTTTAGCAACTGAAAACTCTCCTCACACTTCTCCGTCCATGCAAACGGCTGATTCTTCCTGGTTAGTTGTGTCAGAGGAGCTACAATCTTAGCGAATCCTTCAATGAATCTTCTGTAATACCCTGCTAATCCAACAAAACTCCTTATATATGTGACAGTCTGAGGTTGTTTCCAGGCAAGAATTATCTCAATTTTTGCTGGATCCATAGCGATTCCTTCTTTGGTTATTACGTGTCCCAAGAAATTCACTTCCTTTAGCCAAAACTCGCACTTCGATAAATTGGCATACAGCTGCTTTTCGCAAAAGACTTCAAGAACTTGGCGTAGATGCTCTTTGTGTTCTTCTTCATCCTTTGAATAAATCAAAATATCATCGATGAATACCACCACGAACTTATCCAAAAATGGGCTGAATATCCTATTCATGTAATCCATGAAAATTGCTGGTGCATTCGTAACTCCAAAAGGCATAACGAGATATTCATAATGTCCGTAACGAGTTCTGAAAGCAGTTTTTTGAATATCTCCCTCTCTTACTCGAATCTGATGGTATCCCGATTTCAAATCAATTTTTGAAAACACTGCTGCACCCCTCAATTGGTCCATCAAATCGTCGATGCGTGGTAGAGGATAACGATTCTTGATAGTCACCTTGTTAAGCTGTCGATAATCCACACATAGACGCGAACTTCCATCCTTTTTCTTAACCAACAATATCGGTGCTCCCCACGGCGACACACTTGGTCTGATAAATCCTTTCTCCAACAAGCCTTCGATCTGACCCTTAAGCTCGCTTAATTCCAATGGCGACATCCGATACGACGCAATTGAAATAGGTCCAGTTCCTGGGTGTAAGTCAATGAAGAACTCCACCTCTCTCACCGGGGGTAATCCTGGAATCTCATATGGAAATACGTCCGGGTATTCCTTGACTAACATCACATCTTCTATATTTACATCCATCTTGGTCTCCATGTTAGCCAATGATAAGAACTCCTGAGTTCCTTCTCTCAGCGATACTCCGAGTTGGTTAGCAGTCAAATATCGAGCGACTCCGGGTTCAGGGAAAAGAACAAGTTTTTGAGCGCAATTCAAAACTACGTAGTTATAGGACATCCAATCCATGCCGAGAATGATCTCGAGGGATTGTAGGGGTAGACAGATTAGATTAACCAAGAAGTCCCTATTCTGAATTGTTACCGTACAGTGTAAACATGCAGAGTCTACAGTCAAAGTCTTAGCAGGCGTAGTAACAACCAAATCAAAAGGCAAAGCAGATACAGACAACTTCGAACGATGCACACAATCCACAGCAATGAAAGAGTGGGTTGCCCCCGAATCAAAAAGTGCAGTTAGGGTGTTACCTGCAATCTCACAATCTTGCTGGATTAAATTCTGAGCTTGTCCTCCAGCTTTAGCACCCATGTGGTAAACGCGGCCTCTAGCAGTAGGACGAGTAGCCCTAGTCGCGTTCACCGTTGACTCCACCTTCGGAACCCGGCAATCCCTTGCCACGTGTCCTGGCCTGTGGCAGTTGAAGCACAACAAATCTCTCGTGGTACAAGCAGTTGCAATATGTCCTTCCTTTCCACAGCGATAACACCGGACTCCTTGTCCCAACTGCCGTCCAAACGTTTGGTTTCCCGGCCGATTCTGGCCCCTCCTATTGTTCTGTGGCCGGTTATATGGCTTGGCCACTTGCTTCCCTTTGTTGTTCTGGTTATTCATCCTACTAGGCCCTTCTGAGTTAAAGTGACCACCTCTGTTGGCCCTTTTATTCTTCATTTCTTCCACCTCTCTACACTTTTCCACTAGCACTTGGAAACGTTGTATTCCCAAAGGTAGAACCGACTCCTAGATGTCATACCTCAATCCATTCTGGAAGCGATGACACATGAACTGTTCATCAACTTCCTCTCGGAAGAATCTGAAGTGTCTGGATAGCGACTCAAATTTAGCGGCGTATTCTCCCACTGTCATACTCCCCTGGTACAATTTCAGAAAGTCGTCCCCCAACTTGGTCCTCGTACTCATAGGGAAGTACTTGTCTAGAAACTTCTTTTTGAATGACTCCCAGGTCACTTCCTCTTGAGCCGACGCCATCAGTGATCTCGTACTCCTCCACCAGTACTCTGCGTCCCCTACCAGCAGGTACGTGGCATAGTTGACTTCCACTACTGCCCAGCAGTTAATCATCTCAAATATCTTTTCCATCTCTTGGATCCACTGATCCGCCCTTTCTGGACCCCAATTTCCCGTGAACTTGGGAGGGTTATGACGGCGAAAGTCCTAAAGCCCTCTAGACTCAGCAGCGCGAATTTCTCGTTCTCTCTTCTCTAAGTCGCGTTGAGTCTTGGCAGCCGTCTGGGCAGCAACAGACGCAGCCATATTGTTCATTGCCTCACCCATCCTATCTTCCCGGCTGACATTCGTCCTTGCAGTGTCGTCACTTCTTGGCGGCATTGTTTCCTACAAAACCATCATTACTTCAGTCACACCACAACTCACACAAGACTTGAAACTTTAACTACTTGCTTCTTATGCATGATCAGCTAATGACTCAAAACAACACTTAAATCAGAGCTTAAACCCAAAAATTAACCAAATGCTCTGATACCACAATTGTAACACCCCGAGTTTAAAACACAGCGCGGGTGCATTTTTTTTTTTAAATTAATAATTAAAAATGATTTTCCTGATTTAATTCAAAACGAATTAAAATAAAGTTTCCGTAAATCAATAAGTACTCAATTTCGGGAATTTAATAATAACATTAAAGCATTTTTAAAATGTTGAC
>JBBPBO010001985.1:24533586-24648422 GCA_037974295.1 Cicer cuneatum
GTGTCAGAGTGCGGAAAATACAGCGGAAAAAGTAATACATTAATTCCCAAAATAAAATTACATTTCCCACAATTCAAAACCCTATACAAAAGTCTAGACTGATCATGCACTAAGCTACAGTAGCACGGTCTCCACCGTATCCTCTATAAGTCTCGTCTTCAGCCCACCGTCCGTCCCTCTGCATTGCCCACGTAGACTTCGTACATAAAAATTAGGGAAAACTAACGACGTTTCCATCGTTAGTGTATCCGTCGGTAGGACGGGTTCGGGTAACATCTGAGGGCAAAGCCCAAAGTCCACAATATATAGCAAGGGGTCACCGACCGAAAATAACAGATATCACATAGCATATATTGCACAACAACATGTATAATCATGGTATAACATAAGATGATGAGGAAATAATCATGCTCATTCGAAAATTTATGACTTTCATGCCTTTTCAAAACAGCAGTTAATGATTATGAAGTATGCGGTAAGCACAAACACACGTCAACAAAACACAATCATTAATTCAGAATTTCAGATTTTGGACAGCACTCACACGCATTAATTTCCAACATCCATCATATAAACAATCATGACACAACGGTCAAATCCCACAATGTAATGCATATATGCTCATGCATAATTTTCTTTGAATCACCAAGGTGCAGTCGCTCGACAGACCAGCACATCTCAACGGCCCTCATGACCAGGGTGCAATCGCTCAACAGATCAGCACCAGTGCAGACGCTCAACAGTCCAGCACATCGTGCAGTCGCTCAACAGACCAGCATGTTTGACATCACCCAAGGTACAATCGCTCAACAGATCAGTACCTAGTGCAGACGCTCAACAGTCCAGCACTCGTGCAATCGCTCAACAGATCAGCACGGGGTTGCGCATTTCAGGGTACAGACGCTCAACAGTCCAGTACCAGTGCAGACGCTCAACAGTCCAGCACTTGTATACCAAAGTACAATCGCTCAACATATCAGTACTTAGTGCAGACGCTCAACAGTCCAGCACTCGTGTAATCGCTCAACAGATCAGCACGTGGTTGCGCATTACTCTGTGGCCCATCGCGGGTACCACTTGACTATGCAATGCATGAATATGCAGTGTTTCATTTCTCTAGAAACAGAATGCAAAATAGAAATTCATGCCTCTCAATCATATTTAAATATTTCAGCACAGCCATACATAACAACATCACAATCATCAATTAACAGTGAATTAATCATTCACACTTTGAAATGTTTTCCCAACCTCTCAAAAATTCAGACACAGAATTAAAACTGGGATTTTTCTGAGATTTACGAATCTGTATTCGAATACAGAAGCCAAAAACAGTGCAGATTCACACTCTGTATTCGAATACAGCCCTCTGGTATTCGAATACAGTGGCAGATTTCAGTGCATAAATCAACCTCTTTCATTACATCAGTAAAGTTTTTAAAACTTCATCACCACTACTTCAAAATCTCATCAAAAGTTCCACTTTAACTCACCACAACCTTCCCAGTATTCCCCAGACACTCAGGGTTTTTCAAAACATTCTTAAAACTTGAAATTTTCTGAAAATTCGAATCTGTATTCGAATACAGAAGCAGGAAACTACAATTTAACATTCTGTATTCGAATACAGCATGACTGTAGTCGAATACAGGAGTTCAACCTCTGGAAAATTCAGCCTTTTCTCCCATGTCACTTAAAGGTTTTCAAACGACTTTCTCTTCTCTTTAAAATCATTTCACAGACTTCTTTTCAAATCATTTAAACCTTCTCAGAGTTTCTCCACACTTCAAAACTCACATGACGGTGATTAAAACTTGTTTTTCTGGAAAACACGAATCTGTATTCGAATACAGCTCCCTTGTATTCGAATACAGAAGCTAAAAACTGAGTTTCTGGAAAAAACTCGAATCTGTAGTCGAATACAGCATGTCTGTAGTCGACTACAGATGCGAAGACAGTGTTAAAATTTCACTTCTGTATTCGAATACGACATGATCGTAGTCGAATACCGATACGAATACAGAAGCCAAAATCTTTCCTCTGTATTCGAATGCAGGGGCTCGTATTCGAATACAGGTTTGAAAACTTTAAAATAAAACAGAAGCCTTGCAGGTTGTATTCGAATACACACATGCTGTAGTCGAATACACCTTCGAAAACCAGTGAAAGTTCAACCCTTTTCAAAACTGATTCTTTTAAAACAACAGCCAACATCAAACAGATTCTGTACTTTTTCAAGAAAAACCTTTCCTCATTTAAAATCCCTTTTTCTTTAAAAACCATCAACACCACCAGAATCACACAAAACAACCAGAATCAGAATCATCACCAGAACCACACAAAACAAAACAGAATCAGAACCATTAACATCAGTTTATCCAAAACAGAGACAGATGATCAATCATCAGAACATCATGCAACATTTCAGTGTTCTCACTCATCAGAACAAACATGCAACATTCAGTGTTCTCACTCATCAGAACAAACATGCAACATTTCAGTTTTCTCAAAAACACCAAAATGACATGCAAATACTCAGCTTCATCAAACATCAGGATGACATGCAAGCACTCAGTTTTCTCAATAACAGAATGACATGTAAAACATTTCAGCTTTCATGATACCACATAAATACTTGCAAACATCACAGAACAACAAACCTCAACAGAATGCATTTTGCATTTTAATGCTATTTTTCAAAACAGTTTTAAGACATGCATTTTAATCATAACTAAAATGGCATGCAAACATTTTCCAGCATTCACACAGAATGTAAAACAACATATTTTACCAGTAAAAACAGCAAACAACAACTTATCAGAATAATCACTTCTCAAAGATGCATTTTCTCTGAAAATGTCATTTTCGAAAACAGCTTTTCATTTAAAAACAGAACTGAAACAGCACAATTTATGGCCCTAATGCAGCTAAAAGATGGAAGGTGCCCTTACCCTTGTAGCGTGCTCTGCTATTTCTCTTGTTCCTGCTGCGTTCCCTTTTCTGCGTCCAGAAACGGTGAAGCTGTTCCCTGAGTTTGCTGCTGCAAAACTGGGTTCTTTCTCTTCGTATTGAGGTGGGGATTAACTTTACTACTGGGGGTTTTCAGGTTTGAGGCTTGGATTCTCAGTTAATGGTGTTTGAAGGATTTTCCCTCTCTTAAATTTCAGTTCGGGAATGGCAGAAACAGAGACATAAATGGGAGAGGAGATGGAGTTGGTACATGCAATATGGGCAGTATGGAGGAAGGAATGGTGTTCTGATTTCACCATCCTTCTCACTCCTATTTATAGACTCTCATGGTGCCACCTCACTTGCCACTTGTCTGATTTTCCAGCTTTTTAATTATCTTGCAATTAGCCACTAATCCTTACTTAATGGTCCAATTAATTTAATTACTTGAAATTAAATTAATTTACTTCTTCATCCAATAATTTTAATTCATCTTCCAAATAAATATGTATATATATATTCACTTCAAAACATACATATATTAAATATTTACAAAAATTCCCAAAATACCCTTGACAATAATTCCAAAAATTAATATTTAAAATTAAGGGTCTTACAAAACTCCCCCCCTTAAATTAGTTTCGTCCTCGAAACTACATGTCCGTAAATAATTGAGGGTATTGTTCCTTCATTTTACTTTCCAATTCCCAGGTTGCGTCTCCAGTAGTTGGATTCCAAATCACCTTGACTAGTAGGACTTCCTTGTTTCTCAAGTGCTTAATCTTCCTGTCTTCGATCCTCACCGGAAATACTTCAAACGACAGGTTGTCCCTTAGATGAATTGTATCAGGCTCGATTACATGTGTCGGGTCTGCATTGTACTTTGTTAGCTGCAATACATGAAATACGTCGTGAATGTTGGACAGTATTGGAGGTAAAGCAATCCGATAGGCCAATGGTCCAATACGTGCAGTAATCTAGTATGGCCCAATAAATTTAGGAGTCAACTTCCTTGACTTAATAGCTCTGACAACACCAGTTGTAGGCGTAACCCTAAAAAATACATGATCGCCCTGCTCAAATTCCAAGGGTCTGCGGCGCTTGTCCGCATAACTCTTCTGACGATCTTGTGAAGCCTTCATTTTCTCTTGTATTCTCTTGATCTTCTCTGTGGTCTGTTCCACCATCTCTGGTCCGACAATCATACTTTCTCCGTCCTTATACCAGCATAAGGGCGTTTGACACTTGCGTCCGTATAATGCTTCATAGGGCGCCATTCCAATGCTAGCGTGGAAACTGTTGTTGTAGGTGAACTCAATCAATGGCAGAACGTCATCCCAACTCCCTCTGTCATCCAACACGCATGCTCTTAAGAGATCCTCCAAGGACTGATTCGTCCTCTCTGTTTGTCCGTCTGTTTGTGGATGGTAGGCTGAACTCAAATTCAGTTTTGTGCCCAAAGCTTCATGCAGTGCTCCCCAGAAATGATATGTGAACTTTGGGTCGCGGTCCGATACAATACTTGATGGTACGCCGTGTAACCTTACAATCTCAGCGATGTAGATTTCCGTCAGCTTCTCTACTTTATAAGTGGTCGTTACCAGTAAGAAATGTGCGGACTTTGTCAAATGGTCCACTATTACCCAAATTGAATCATTCTTTTTCCTTGTCTTGGGTAGTCCTGTTATGAAATCCATGGAAATGCTGTCCCACTTCCATTCCGGTATGTCCAAAGGTTGCAGCATTCCAGCAGGTCGTTGATGTTCCACTTTCGCTTTCTGACAAGTCAAACAAGCTGATACATATTCTGCTACATCCCTCTTCATCCTTGGCCACCAGAAGTTTTGTCTTAAGTCCTGATACATCTTGGTCGCTCCAGGATGAATACTTAACTTACTCTTATGCACCTCTTACAAAATTGCTCTTCTCATCTCTGCAACTTCCGGTACACAAACCCTTCCGTTACATCTCAGAATATCATATGTTCTGATGCTGAATTCAGTGGTCTGTCCTTGTGCTATCATATTCCTCTTTTCTTGGATCAATGCGTCATTTTGCGAGTTTGCAATCTCCTCCAGTAATCCACTCGAAAGTGTTATCATTCCACACTTTAACACTCCTGGTGCAAACTTCACATCCAAGTGTAGGTCTCTAAATGCTTCCCACAACTCTTGTTGTTTGGCCATTATCATTGCAGATACTGACACACTCTTTCTGCTCAATGCATCATCCACTACATTGGCCTTCCCAGGGTGATATTGCAAGGAAAAGTCAAAATCCTTTAGAGTCTTCATCCATCTTCTCTGACGCATGTTCAATTCTTTTTGATCGAACAGATACTTCAAGCTTTTGTGGTCACTAAACACGGTGAACGTGCATCCATAAAGGTAGTGTCTCCAAACCTTTAGCGAAAACACTACTGCAGCAAGTTCTAAATCATGGGTAGGGTAGTTCCGTTCGTGCGTCTTCAACTGCCTTGAGGCATAAGCTACAACTTTCTTGTGCTGCATCAAAACACATCCCAGACCTTGGTGAGATGCATCACAGTAAACTTCATAAGGTTCCTCTGGCTGTGGCATAACTAACACTGGTGAGGTTGTCAATTTCTCCTTTAGCAACTGAAAACTCTCTTCACACTTCTCCGTCCATGCAAACGACTGATTCTTTCTGGTTAAATGTGTCAGGAGCTACAATCTTAGCGAATCCTTCAATGAATCTTCTATAGTACCCTGCTAATCCGACAAAACTTCTTATGTCTGTGACAGTCTGAGGCTGTTTCCAGGCAAGAATGGTCTCAATCTTTGCCGGATCCACATCGATTCCTTCTTTGGTTATTACGTGTCCCAAGAAATTCACTTCCTTTAGCCAGAACTCGCACTTCGATAAATTGGCATACAGCTGCTTTTCGCGTAAGACTTCAAGAACTTGGCGTAGGTGCTCTTCGTGTTCTTCTTCATCCTTTGAATAAATCAAAATATCGTCGATGAATACCACCACAAACTTATCCAGAAACGGGCTGAATATCCTATTCATATAATCCATAAAAAATGCTGGTGCATTCGTAACTCCAAAAGGCATAACGAGATATTCATAATGTCCGTAATGAGTTCTGAAAGTAGTCTTTTGAATATCTCCTTCTCTTACTCGAATCTGATGGTATCCCGACTTCAAATCAATCTTTGAAAACACTGCTGCACCCCTCAATTGGTCCATCAAATCGTCGATGCGCGGTAAAGGGTAGCGGTTCTTGATGGTCACCTTGTTCAGCTGTCGATAATCCACACATAGACGCGAACTTCCATCCTTCTTCTTAACCAACAATACCGGTGCTCCCCATGGCGACACACTTGGTCTGATAAATCCTTTCTCCAATAAGCCTTCAATCTGACTTTTAAGCTCGCTTAATTCCAATGGCAACATCCGGTACGGCGCAATTGAAATAGGTCCAGTTTCTGGGTGTAAGTCAATGAAGAACTCCACCTCTCTCACCGGGGGTAATCCTGGAATCTCATATGGAAATACGTCCGGGTATTCCTTGACTAACATCACATCTTCTATATTTATATCCATCTTGGTCTCCATTTAGCCAATGATAAGAACTCCTGAGTTCCTTCTCTCAGCGATACTCCGAGTTGGTTAGCAGTCAAATATCGAGCGACTCCAGGTTCGGGGAAAAGAACCAGTTTTCGAGCGCAGTCCAAAACTACGTAATTATAGGACATCCAATCCATGCCGAGAATGATCTCGAGGGATTGTAGGGGTAGACAAATTAGATTAACCAAGAAGTCCCTATTCTGAATTGTTACCATACAGTGTAAACATGCAGAGTCTACAGTCAAAGTCTTAGCAGACGTAGTAACAACCAAATCAAAAGGCAAAGCAGATACAGACAACTTCAAACGATGCACACAATCCAAAGCAATGAAAGAGTGGGTTGCCCCCGAATCAAAAAGTGCAGTTAGGGTGTTACTTGCAATCTCACAATCTTGCTGGATTAAATTCTAAACTTGTCCTCCAGCTTCAGCACCCATGTGGTAAACGCGGCCTCTAGCAGTAGGACGAGTAGCCCTAGTCGCGTTCACCGTTGGCTCCACCTTCGGAACCCGGCAATCCCTCGCCACGTGTCCTAGCTTGTGGCAGTTGAAGCACAACAAATCTCTCGTGGTACAAGCAGTTGCAATATGTCCTTCCTTTCCACAGCGATAACACCGGACTCCTTGTCCCAACTGTTGTCCAAACGTCTGGTTTCCCGGCCGATTCTGGCCCCTCCTGTTGTTCTGTGGCCGGTTATACGGCTTGGCCACTTGCTTCCCTTTGTTGTTCTGGTTATTCATCCGACTAGGCCCTCCTGAGTTAAAGTGACCACCTCTGTTGGCCCTTTTATTCTTCATTTCCTCCACCTCTCTACACTTTTCCACTAGCACTTGGAAACGTTGTATTCCCAAGGGTAGGACCGACTCTTGGATCTCATACCTCAATCCATTATGGAAGCGATGACAAATGAACTGTTCATCAACTTCTTCTCGGAAGAATCTGAAGTGTCTGGATAGCGACTCAAATTTAGCGGCGTATTCTCCCACTATCATACTCCCCTGGTACAATTTCAGAAAGTCATCCCCCAACTTGGTCCTCGTACTCATTGGGAAGTACTTGTCTAGAAACTTCTTTTTGAATGACTCCCAGGTCACTTCCTCTTGAGCCGACGCCATCAGTGATCTCGTACTCCTCCACCAGTACTCTGCGTCCCCTACCAGCAGGTACGTGGCATAGTTGACTTCCACTACTGCCCAGCAGTTAATCATCTCAAATATCTTTTCCATCTCTTGGATCCACTGATCCGCCCTTTCTGGACCCCAATTTCCCGTGAACTTGGGAGGGTTATGACGGCGAAAGTCCTAAAGCCCTCTAGACTCAGCAGCGCGAATTTCTCGTTCTCTCTTCTCTAAGTCGCGTTGAGTCTTGGCAGCCGTCTGGGCAGCAACAGACGCAGCCATATTGTTCATTGCCTCACCCATCCTATCTTCCCGGCTGACATTCGTCCTTGCAGTGTCGTCACTTCTTGGCGGCATTGTTTCCTACAAAACCATCATTACTTCAGTCACACCACAACTCACACAAGACTTGAAACTTTAACTACTTGCTTCTTATGCATGATCAGCTAATGACTCAAAACAACACTTAAATCAGAGCTTAAACCCAAAAATTAACCAAATGCTCTGATACCACAATTGTAACACCCCGAGTTTAAAACACAGCGCGGGTGCATTTTTTTTTTTAAATTAATAATTAAAAATGATTTTCCTGATTTAATTCAAAACGAATTAAAATAAAGTTTCCGTAAATCAATAAGTACTCAATTTCGGGAATTTAATAATAACATTAAAGCATTTTTAAAATGTTGACGGTGTCAGAGTGCGGAAAATACAGCGGAAAAAGTAATACATTAATTCCCAAAATAAAATTACATTTCCCACAATTCAAAACCCTATACAAAAGTCTAGACTGATCATGCACTAAGCTACAGTAGCACGGTCTCCACCGTATCCTCTATAAGTCTCGTCTTCAGCCCACCGTCCGTCCCTCTGCATTGCCCACGTAGACTTCGTACATAAAAATTAGGGAAAACTAACGACGTTTCCATCGTTAGTGTATCCGTCGGTAGGACGGGTTCGGGTAACATCTGAGGGCAAAGCCCAAAGTCCACAATATATAGCAAGGGGTCACCGACCGAAAATAACAGATATCACATAGCATATATTGCACAACAACATGTATAATCATGGTATAACATAAGATGATGAGGAAATAATCATGCTCATTCGAAAATTTATGACTTTCATGCCTTTTCAAAACAGCAGTTAATGATTATGAAGTATGCGGTAAGCACAAACACACGTCAACAAAACACAATCATTAATTCAGAATTTCAGATTTTGGACAGCACTCACACGCATTAATTTCCAACATCCATCATATAAACAATCATGACACAACGGTCAAATCCCACAATGTAATGCATATATGCTCATGCATAATTTTCTTTGAATCACCAAGGTGCAGTCGCTCGACAGACCAGCACATCTCAACGGCCCTCATGACCAGGGTGCAATCGCTCAACAGATCAGCACCAGTGCAGACGCTCAACAGTCCAGCACATCGTGCAGTCGCTCAACAGACCAGCATGTTTGACATCACCCAAGGTACAATCGCTCAACAGATCAGTACCTAGTGCAGACGCTCAACAGTCCAGCACTCGTGCAATCGCTCAACAGATCAGCACGGGGTTGCGCATTTCAGGGTACAGACGCTCAACAGTCCAGTACCAGTGCAGACGCTCAACAGTCCAGCACTTGTATACCAAAGTACAATCGCTCAACATATCAGTACTTAGTGCAGACGCTCAACAGTCCAGCACTCGTGTAATCGCTCAACAGATCAGCACGTGGTTGCGCATTACTCTGTGGCCCATCGCGGGTACCACTTGACTATGCAATGCATGAATATGCAGTGTTTCATTTCTCTAGAAACAGAATGCAAAATAGAAATTCATGCCTCTCAATCATATTTAAATATTTCAGCACAGCCATACATAACAACATCACAATCATCAATTAACAGTGAATTAATCATTCACACTTTGAAATGTTTTCCCAACCTCTCAAAAATTCAGACACAGAATTAAAACTGGGATTTTTCTGAGATTTACGAATCTGTATTCGAATACAGAAGCCAAAAACAGTGCAGATTCACACTCTGTATTCGAATACAGCCCTCTGGTATTCGAATACAGTGGCAGATTTCAGTGCATAAATCAACCTCTTTCATTACATCAGTAAAGTTTTTAAAACTTCATCACCACTACTTCAAAATCTCATCAAAAGTTCCACTTTAACTCACCACAACCTTCCCAGTATTCCCCAGACACTCAGGGTTTTTCAAAACATTCTTAAAACTTGAAATTTTCTGAAAATTCGAATCTGTATTCGAATACAGAAGCAGGAAACTACAATTTAACATTCTGTATTCGAATACAGCATGACTGTAGTCGAATACAGGAGTTCAACCTCTGGAAAATTCAGCCTTTTCTCCCATGTCACTTAAAGGTTTTCAAACGACTTTCTCTTCTCTTTAAAATCATTTCACAGACTTCTTTTCAAATCATTTAAACCTTCTCAGAGTTTCTCCACACTTCAAAACTCACATGACGGTGATTAAAACTTGTTTTTCTGGAAAACACGAATCTGTATTCGAATACAGCTCCCTTGTATTCGAATACAGAAGCTAAAAACTGAGTTTCTGGAAAAAACTCGAATCTGTAGTCGAATACAGCATGTCTGTAGTCGACTACAGATGCGAAGACAGTGTTAAAATTTCACTTCTGTATTCGAATACGACATGATCGTAGTCGAATACCGATACGAATACAGAAGCCAAAATCTTTCCTCTGTATTCGAATGCAGGGGCTCGTATTCGAATACAGGTTTGAAAACTTTAAAATAAAACAGAAGCCTTGCAGGTTGTATTCGAATACACACATGCTGTAGTCGAATACACCTTCGAAAACCAGTGAAAGTTCAACCCTTTTCAAAACTGATTCTTTTAAAACAACAGCCAACATCAAACAGATTCTGTACTTTTTCAAGAAAAACCTTTCCTCATTTAAAATCCCTTTTTCTTTAAAAACCATCAACACCACCAGAATCACACAAAACAACCAGAATCAGAATCATCACCAGAACCACACAAAACAAAACAGAATCAGAACCATTAACATCAGTTTATCCAAAACAGAGACAGATGATCAATCATCAGAACATCATGCAACATTTCAGTGTTCTCACTCATCAGAACAAACATGCAACATTCAGTGTTCTCACTCATCAGAACAAACATGCAACATTTCAGTTTTCTCAAAAACACCAAAATGACATGCAAATACTCAGCTTCATCAAACATCAGGATGACATGCAAGCACTCAGTTTTCTCAATAACAGAATGACATGTAAAACATTTCAGCTTTCATGATACTACAGAAATACTTGCAAACATCACAGAACAACAAACTTCAACAGAGTGCATTTTGCATTTTAATGCTATTTTTCAAAATAGTTTTAAGACATGCGTTTTAATCATAACTAAAATGGCATGCAAACATTTTCCAGCATTCACACAGAATTTAAAACAACATATTTTACCAGTAAAAACAGCAAACAACAACTTATCAAAATAATCACTTCTCAAAAAAAATGCATTTTCTCTAAAAATGTCATTTTCGAAAACAGCTTTTCATTTAAAAACAGAACTGAAACAGCACAATTTATGGCCCTAATGCAGCTAAAAGATGGAAGGCGCCCTTACCTTGTAGCATGCTCTGCTATATCTCTTGTTCCTGCTGCGTTCCTTTTTCTGCGTCCAGAAACGGTGAAGCTGTCCCCTGAGTTTGTTGCAGCAAAACTGGGTTCTTTGTCTTCGTATTGAGGTGGGGATTAACTTTACTACTGGGGGTTTTCTGGTTTGATGGTTGGAATTTCAGATAATGTGTTTGAAGAAATTTCCCTCTCTTCAAATTTCAGTTCGGGAATGGCAAAAACAGAGACAGAAATGGGAGAGGAGATGGAGTTGGTACATGCAATATGGGCAGTATGGAGGAAGGAATGGGGTTCTGATTTCACCATCCTTCTCACTCCATTTTTCAAAATACAGAAACAAATTATGAAGCTCGCGCTAATAACAACATTCTCCAACTTCTTAAACTCAAAATTAAAATGAAAAAATAATAATAATTTCATATTCCAAATTCCAAACACCAATACCATAAACATTTTTTTTAAAGGTCCAATACCATAACTAGGTCCTAATTCAGTCACAAGTCGGTAACAATTGGGAACAATTTATTGCCAATTTAATAGGAATCGCTGATCTAAACAACACATATCATAATCTTAATTAAAATAAAACTAAAAAATTTAATAAAAATAAAATCTGTCTAAAGAACATTTTGTTCATCATCATCGAACTTAGAAATCCTTAAGCAACTTGCGAACTTGTTCCAACGTAACAAACAGAACAACCGTAAAAGGTCCCTGTCTCGTAATCGTAGGAATAAAACCCTTATAAAGAGCCATAGGACCCTCACCACGAACAGTCTTCAAAACACAATCAACACCACCGGAGTACGGCGGCGGTGATCCAACCTCCACCTTCATATTCATCACCCGCGTTTTAATCACATCCACCGGATTCGTCACAACTGCCGCCACAAAACCCGCTGCAAAACTCGCTGTCACGTGGGTCCCAAGTCCATCCCGCATCCAACCCTTTTCCAAAATTGTTTCCTTAAACTCGTCGTAAGACGCCAGCTGCGACGCTGTAACTAACATGGCACGGTTCACAGTAAGCGATGAACCGCGCCATAGACTACTAACTCCCTCATCTTTCGCCATTCTTGTGATGGCGTTGATGACGGACTTATAATTTCGTCTCTGGCTGGACGGAAGTCTTCCGTCGGCCTGCATCCTGACCATCGCTACGTCGGCTGGATTCCCGACCGCCGCGCCAATCCCACCGGCGATCAGACCTGCCGCGATTTTGCCTGTCAACGGCATGGTACCGCCGGCGTTTGGATCGGTCCATTTTTTCTTGAGCATGTCGTAGAGTCCCATACGGGTTGTGGAGTAGAGAACCTGCCGGAGGACGGTGGCGGAGACGCCGGAGAAAAGGGCAGCTACACCTTCTTGTTGGACTAATTTAACACCAACAGAAATTGGACCAACACGTGGCGGCGCCGTCGCCGGCAACGGGTGAACGGAACCCGGTTGGATTGCAATTGCGGGTCGGATATAGGGTGTTTGAGTTTCTCCTTGAAGCTGCATTCGAACCTTGATGAGATCAAGAGGGTGTGTTGAACACCCTGCAATTATGGAAGCTATGCCTCCTTCGACGAAACCCTTGACACCCATTACTCTTTTTGTGAAAAAGTTAGTAACTTTGAAAAAATCAAAGGAAATTAAAGAGATGGGTTGGGTTGATTTTGTCAAGAGAATTTTTCGAGTATATTTTGAAAGTAAATAATAAGGGATTTGTTTTATTTTATATTTTGTTTTTGTGATTGAGGGGAATGTAACGGAATCAAATTATTGGGAGATGATAGGAAAGGACTAATTGGAGTTTTGGTTGGGAATGAGCGCAATAGGCTATTGAACAAGATTGAGCAACGTTTGGCTTATGAGACATGCGACAGAAAATAGAAACGATGTTCAGATACGAAAACGAGAAACGCGAGTTACTTGGGGTAAGGAAATGGAATTTATAGCAAAGTGTGTTTTGAAGGAAAAAGAATGATTGTGGAAGGAAGCTGCCACTATCACGATCTCACTCACACAAGGTAACAAAATGGAAATTATAAAATATATCTAGTCAAATCTTTCGTGAATTATTAAACGCGTTTGTGGGGCCCTCCAATTTTTTTTTTATAGTAATTCTGGTCTTTTAAATGGATTTTTTTTTATATATATTTTTTAAACTTTTCAAAACTAATATTTTTTGACATCGGATCTCTACCTTGCAATTATTTTATTTTTTTAAAAGTTATATCGGAGAAATGCGACCATCTACTATCTTTTAATTATGTTTGTTTCTAAGATATTATATTAGAGAAAAATAAATCATCCTTAGATAGGAATGTTATCTCATGAAGATTTAAGATATTTTGATATATAAATTTTAATATAAGATATTTTAAAAGAAAAAAAATTTAAGAAAAAAGAGATATAAAAGAAAAAAAAACATTTTCAATTGCTTATAAATAATAACGAGATCCCTTGTTTTATGTTGTTTGAACTTTTGAATTTGAATATTATCTAGTCAAAACTATTTTTTTTTCTTTCTTCTTAATTTGTCCCTCTCAAATTCTAAATTATAATTATTGCATCATAATGATGATGATAAAAAAAATCATAAAATAATGGGCCTTAAAGGCAATGTGTTTACTGGCAAAACTTTACTAAAATCCAATACTTCTTCAATATTTTGATATCAATCTTGTTTCAACGTTAACAACTTTCGTCAAATATGAAAAATATGGAGTCAAGTTCATTATTCAAATTCTTCTCATGAGCAAACTCAAAAATATATGCTATCAAAGCATTTGTTGAAGATTTTTCAAGAACACTAACAACATTTAGTGACAATTTATTTTCTTTTTAGCCAAATTGGTATTAAAAAAATGCAAGCAAATATCTTTCATGAAAGGGTAAACTCTATATTCAACAATTATCAACAAATAAACAAGATTGTCCTTGTTTCTAGAAGAAGAAAAAATCATAATTGAATTATCTTTTAGAAGTCTCAACTAATGAACAATGAGTTGCACACAAGATTTCATTAAAAAAACAAGAGAAAATATTATATTGAGGTGTAGCCTCGATTCAATACATAGTATAAAAAGATGAAATAAGATTGCATTACAAACTTTCTTGTTTTTTATCTCAAGTGAAAATTAAATTTTCCAAAAATATTTTAGCTGTGGTATTTCTGACATTAAAACATGTTTTTGTTGATATTTTGACAATAAAAAATCTTAGATTCGACATTCAAATCTTTTAGTCAATGTATTTTTGGCATTTAAAAAAAATCTTTTAATCCTTGTATTTTTCGTTTTTAACATTTTTTTTCTTGACAGTCTCCAAACTAACTTGAGGGGAATGTTAGATATTTTAGTTGATTAGTTAGTTAATTATATTAACTAATTAATTGTTTATTTAATTAATTATATAAATCTATAACTCTCAATGTAATGCATTCTCTCAATTATTTTATTTATTCTTTTTTCTATTTCTCTTTTAACAATAACTTAAATAAAAAATCATAATGTATCACAAGAATTGATAATTCTCCATACAAAAGTTTACACTATCGTGTTATAATTTCATTATCTTTTCACATAAAATCACGCAAGTTGCAAGTTGGTAGCTTCTTCTTCCGATATAAAAGTTTATCTTGTCATGTCATTTACTGTTTGCCTTTTTATGTGATATATTTCAAAACTACACAAAACAAAAACTATTTCTTCAAATGCCCCAAAAAAGTTTGTGATGCGTGATTTTTTAAATAAAAATTATACAAAATTTAATGTTCAAAATGGAAAAGAAATATTTCAAGAATCAAACCTAAAAACTTTATGTTCTTGATTTTACAAAGTTTATTATTATTTTTTATAATTATCGTGAATGCTAAATAATATTTTTTTTAAAAAATATATAGAAAATCAACACAATCATTTTTGACAATAAAATTATGCTTTATTTACAAAATAGTACTCTTTTTTTACTCACGAAATAGTTTTCTTGAAGCATAAGAGTTTACAAATATCACATTGAATTTAAAAGATACACAATTTGACTTATTAGATAAAAAATATTGTACCAAAACTCTACGTTTGTGAGGGTACTTTAAAACTTCCCAAATTTACTTTGTCATATCATTTTTCAGTTTAATTTCTTTTTCAAATCGTATCATTTAAAATTTACTCATTCTCTCAAATGCAATGATATAGTTTGAAAAAATTATTCATAAAATACACACAATAATTTAATCAAAGTTTTTTTTGACTCAATAATTTAATCAAAGTCCTAATATAAAAATACATAAAAATGGTAGTGCATAAATAGTAAATACTCACAACAACTTCATCAAAGTTTATAATTAAATGTACGTCAAATAAATGATCTATAAAATACCCTCAAAACAGTTGGTACCAGCACTAGAAATCATCAACAACAATTATATAAAAAACATTAAAATCTAACTACATAAAAAATAGTGATGCATAACATTAGCAAAAATTTATCTCATGCTTCCAATTAAATTGTGTAATTCTAAGTAGATGGTGGGGAATGAGAATCCTTTGTGGAACATTTTTCTGATGCACCTTTATATTAGAACTTTGATGAAATTGGTGTGAATATTTTATGGACCACATTTTTTATGTATGTTTATGTTAGAACTTCGATAAAATTGTGGGTATTTTCTGGATCACTTTTTCAAACTATCTTCCATTGTCTTAGAATATTTACATGTGCATAAGAATGAGATAGAGAGATTGAAATGTCCCTTTAAGAGTATTGTTAAGGGCAAAAATTGTAGAATTTGCATTGAAAATTTACAGCTACATTAAATTCACACCAACCATCAAAGCTAAATTATTAAGAATAACAATAAATATTATAAGAAATTGTCAAAATTTATAGTAATAACTTAATTTATATACACCGACAAATATGTTTTACATTATCATTCAATTATAATAATTAGATTATTATTATATTTTGTTTTTTATTATAATTATTTTTAAAATTATATATGTAACAATCCACTTAATTAAAATCTATTAAAATAAAGATTTTAAATATATTAACATATTAATTTGGAAATAATGTATTTTATTAAAAATGAGAATAGACAAAAAAGGTAATAAGGGAATTGTCCAAGGGTCAAAATAGAGAAATTTCATTCTTTTCCCTCACTTAAGTCTTTCTCGAGAAAAGCTTGGGACAATCATCTCATTATTTCCTTTTTATTTTTGAAAACTGGGAGAACATCCTCAAATCGTATTGTTCGTCATCTTCCTCAATCCTTCATTTCTCATTCTTTTTCAAAATTTCCAAAAACATTAGTTCACATAGGCCCATCAGACCTGTTCTAACCCATTGCTTGCAAGGTTTCACCTCTCAACCATTAACAATAAACCAAATCGAGCTGAGGTGAAGGCAAGAACATCCATGAAAAACTCAAAGAAAGTGGAGTTAGAAAACGAAGGCTGAAAAGATTGAGAGTTAGGAGAGTTGATAACTACCCCAATCCAGCTCAAATCAAAGAGGAACTTTCTAAGAAGAACGTTGAGTTCTGTTACATTAAATTCTTTTAGCATGATGGTTCTAGGAATTCATTCACTAAAATTCTTTACTTCTTGTGAGAAATTGTTTTGGGGGCATGACGGGTTAGAAGAACTTAGAGCCCGAGGAAATGGAATTTTTAGCATATAAGTGATTTGAAATTGCACCCAAATGATTTTTAAATGTCATGCATGTTGTTTGATTGATCATTGCATGATTGTTGTGTTGGAAATTTAGAAACTCTTAGGATTTTGAGTAAAGGATTGTAGTTTAATGTGCGGATCTTGTTACTAAAGGCAAATTGCATGTGCCTTGGATGCTTTTTCGCCCTCGCCTCTGTAGTTTTGGCTCTTGGTGTTATTATGTAACTTTAGGGTTTTTGCCTTTGGTAGTTGTTTCAAAAATCTAAGTATTTTTACCTCTAATGATTCTTTTCTATATTGCTGCCTCTGGTTCCTAACTCATGATTCTGGGCATTTTGCCTCTAATGCTTAACTTATGTTTCTGGGCATGTTGCATTTAATGTTATTTCTCAACTATGAGCATTTTTGCCTCTGGTTTCTCCTTTTTTTTTTTTTACCTTTGTTAGTTGTATCATGGTTTCCTATATTTTGCCTCTGGTAAATTACTTATGTTTTTTCCTATGGTGAAATGCTTATAGTTTTCCCTCTGATTTTTCTTCTTCTACCTTGCTTCCGATTTTCTCCTTCCAATTTTGGCTTGTTGTTTCTCTATTTATCCCTCTAATTCTGCCTCTAGAAACGTATCCTCTAATTCTGCCTCTAGACACATATCCTCTAATTCTGCCTCTAGACATGTATCCTCTAATTCTGCCTCTAGACACATATCCTCTAATTCTGCCTCTAGACATGTATCCTCATCTACCTCTAGACACGTATCCTCAGATTCTACCTCTGGACACATATCCTCGGATTCTGCCTCTTGACACATATCCTCTGATTCTGTCTCTGGACATGTATCCTCTGATTCTGCCTCTAGACACGTATCATCTAACTTCTGCCTCTAGAAACTTATCATCTAACTTCTGCCTTTTAACACATATCCTCTGATTTCTGCCTCTGGACACATATCCCTTAACTCTGTCTTTGGTTACATATCTTCTGACTTTGATTATGCTGCCTCTGACCTATATGCTTTTGGTCATGCTGCCTCTGGTCTGTTACTCCAAAATGCATTGCCTCTGGTAAGAAGTTTTGCCTCTAGCTAAGTTTGCCCCTAGTTCCAGCTCTGATCAAGGACTTAGGATTTAATTTTCACTTGATTTTCAATATATTGTTAAGTTATTATAAGTGTTATGGAGTAATGATGCATTGCAAACATAATATTATCAAGGCATTGCATACATAACTCTCAAGTGCATTACATTCTTATTAATCAGATCATGCATGACCTTATTCACGGTGGGACATTCAGGTTTGTTCCAAGCATGAAACAACAAGTAGAGGAGAACACTCAAGACGCTAATTGGGGTTTGGCCCCATTACTAATTAGGACTCAATTATCTTGGTGACCTACATCAAGATATTGGACGACTTTTCCTTGTTTCAAGGAAAAGATTTGAGGTCATGCATAATTTTCAAAATAATGAAAGAATGATTTCGGTTAAGTTTTTATGAAAAATTGAAGTTAAGAGCTTCATCATGAGATGAATCATAATTTCATATTTTTATGCATATTCATGAAAAAAATATTTTTAAAACTACCCCTCCCTTTATTTTCAAAACTCATTGAGATTTTATCTCACCCCTTTTTATTTTTTATATACATTAGTAGCTAAAGGTGATTGATGCTCAGTCCCAATACTAGAGGATGATCGATCTATAAGTCTTGTTTTGGACTTAGGGCTTTATTTTAATTGATGTAACCTGATATATTAGGGAACAATTTTATAATTCCAATACTGCTGCTGTAATTTAATTAAATAATTTATTAAATTAAGTTGTAAACTATGTTGTTTAATTGTAGTAACAAGTTACTTTAATAATGCTTATTATTAATCTATAATACTTGTTTCTATTTTATTAAGGTATATGAATTCAATTGTCAAATTCTAGATAATTAGTAATGAATCTTACAATATATATGTAAGATTGTAATGCGTTGTAAATTTTTTCATATTGACAATGTATAATAATTAAATTCTTTTTTATAATTAGTATAAGAGAAATTAAGCCATCCTAAAAAACTACTAAATCAAATATTTTTATTTGTTGTCGGCCTATTAAACCCTTGGTTAAAAAGAAAAGAAAAATTTGTTATAGTTTACTTAAATTTATTATTATTTAATCGATGCGTCAAACTTAAATGTGTAACCAAAACTCAAATTTCAAATTCGCTGTTCTCCGTTACACCGCGACCCCGTCTTCCCTACACAAACCGGGTTCGAACCCGAATTGAACCCTTAATCCCTTTTTCAGTTCACGATTTTGAATTCTCCGTTTGCTTTCGTTGAAGCTGCCATTGAAGAGTTCAATTGCGGCAAGTTCCAGAAACAGGTAGCTGAAGAGTTTTGCGAACTTCGTTCGGGTATTCCTGTTGCAGCGAGTTCTACGAATTACAATTTGTGCTTCTGTTATCAAGTCCAAGGTGTGCGCCATTCTCATAATTTATGGTTATTTAAAATACAACATTCTACTCAATGAATCTGATTATGTGTTTGATATACTTAATCTAGCTAAAAATTGTTTAACTTAAAATTGTGCCTTGGTTGTGCTGTGTAATTAGTTTTCTGGCAATGTAGCTTTGTGAATGTTTGCCAATGTTTGCAAATTGCTTATTTGTTTTAGGAGCTCTGTTTTGACTTAGGATCTTATCTATTTGGATTGGTTTATTTGAAATTATTTATTGGCATAAATACTTGTCAGTATCTTTAGGAGAGCTTATGGAAATAACTTAACATGTCCATAAGCTATATTCGTGAACTATCACGGATAAATTATGAAAATAGTTTATAGCTTATATAAAAACAATTTAACTTTATTTTACATTGTGTTATAAAAATAGCTTATACATAAATGCTTATGCTATAAGTTGTTTATCCAAACAAGACCTTAATTAGTTCTGTTATATGCTTAAAGTTATGTTAGGAACTAGTTCTTTCATTTCTTTTCTTATGCTTAAGTAGTAAAGTTACTGAAAATTAAAAAAATATGTAAGGACTGTTACAATTTTATGATGTGATTTATGGTACTAAGACAAATCATATGATTATAGCTGTATCAGTAGTCTGTGTAATTTATAACAAGAATAAGAAAAAATTGTATAGTAGATTTATGGATGAAAATTTATTGAGGGAAACTTCTTAATACCACATGTTGCGATGTATTGCTTTGAATTTGTGCTTCATCTACAACTGTTGAGACATATTCCTATACTTTGTAAAATTTGCTATTTAGAACTATCATTCTGATTAGGGGTGGGAATAGGCCAGACCAGACTTTGAAAGGTCTGACCATAGGCCCCTGACGGCCTATTCCCATCCTTAATTATGATATTAAATTGTACTTTTTGCTTTTTCTAAACAGTCTTTTTCTAAGTGCCTTTTACCCTGTCTAATTTAAGTTGCAAATGCACTATCTTTTTTTCAGTTCAAATCTCTTGTTTTCCTCACTAAGCCCATCCCTTTGACGGTCTCCCTCTCTTTCTTTGTGTGTGTTGGATTTGATCAACATGTCGACTTTCGGAGCCGCAAATACAAATCCAAACAAATCGTCTGAGGTAATGTTATGTTATGTGTTTTAAATGTAGAATGTAGGTGGCATATTTTATTTTTTTGTTGAGGAAGTAGGTGGCATATTTGGTTTAGGGTTCATTGTCAACAACGATTTACAACAAACCTACAATTTTCAGGTAGCACAACCACCTGGTGATTCTGTTTCGAGTCTTTCTTTCAGTCCCAAGGCCAATCTCCTCTTGGCTACTTCATGGGACAACCAGGTTTCCCATCTTTCACTTTGTTTTCTTAATTTTTATTATTGCATTTCATTTATGTCAAGACACAACAAGAAACTCTAATACTAGTTCTTGTTTATCAGGGTTTCTTCTCTTTCTATGTACTATCTCATCAGTTGATTGACAATTTTTTCCCTAATAGGTTCGGTGTTGGGAGATATCAAGGAACGGAACTGTTATTAACAGTACACCCAAGGCTTCAATTTCTCATGATCAACCTGTAAAGCATTTGCATTTCAACAATTTTAAATAAAATATATCTGTAAGACTGAAGTGGCATTGAATCAGTGTTGTCAATTGCGATAAAAAAAATTTTGTTCAAATTTCACTACGCAAAAGTGCTATAGCGCCGCTATTTGACAACATTATGTTCTAAATAGCGTATTGCAGAACAATAGTGATTTCTTCAAATTCCGCTACGCCAGAGCGCTACAGTGCCACTATAGCCTCTATTTAATACCACTGCATTGGATGCACCTTTAAACCAAGCTTTTTGGTTGTTGTTGAAGGTTTTGTGCTCCGCCTGGAAGGATGATGGAACAACAGTTTTTTCAGGAGGTTGTGACAAGCAAGTCAAGATGTGGCCCCTTTTGTCTGGGGGGCAACCAATTACTGTTGCCATGCATGATGCTCCCATCAAGGAGGTTGCATGGATACCAGAGATGAATCTTTTAGCCACAGGAAGCTGGGACAAAACCGTAAAGTATGCATATTGATTCTTTTTATTCAGTTACAGTCTCAGGAGTCCTAGGTATTTTGTATTTGCGAATCCAATGTAACATTGTAGTCAGAGGCGGATTCAGAAATTTGTGAGATGGGGAGCCAAAAAAGTTTTAAAGTAGTAATAATCTGTTTAACCAAAAAAGTTAATAATAAAAGTTGATAAATATTAAATCATAATAACTAAATATTGTATAAGGTAATATTATTCGTGTGAGAGGAAAATATATTTATAATTTGTCTCTAATTATATATTGTCAAGATGTTGATTAAAAAGATAAAATATAAACAATAATTGTACTAATATATATGTGTGGTTGGTGTTGGAACCCCCTTGCCCTCCTCTTGTATCTGTCCCTGATTGCAGTTATCATTGTGTCTTTTTTAGCATATATGATTGGGATGCCGATTTAGATGAGCATTCTTTCAGAGAGTGGGCAACACTCTAAAAATAAAGGCACATAAAACTACAATGCAGTAGCTAATGTGTATAAGTTAGTCAAGAAAAAATTAATACATTCAATGAACATGTGAAAATTGTTAGAGTTAAGAGTCACAAAAACTATATCTGTTTTATGTTTGTAAGGTGGCCTTTTCTATTTGATGATGCATACTCAATTATGATATTTTTGTGCTGTGCTTAAGTTATTTGTTAGGCATCATAATGTTCTATCTGGAAAAGTATAGCTCCGAATTGGTGGCTTCATTTCAAATACTTATTTTCACTTTTTTTCCCTTCTCTTTAATTTATGAAAGGGAAAGTGCCAATAGATGTAATAAAACCATTTTTGTGTTGTTGTATCTAAAAGTTCTATCGGGATAGTTGGTTGCTTGGTTCATGGCACGGTACCAAAATCTTCATGACCAAGTGGTAAGAAGATTGTTTTCCTTAATAACATGTAAGCCAACACATTGTCCATGCTTAAAGCACAAAGTGTTCTTGCATGTTGGATCTTTCTAAGTGATGTGATAAAATCATCCACACATCTTCACCCAATAATTTTAGTTTGAGGTAGTTCTTTTATGACATAATAGTATAGCCTCTGAGCAAATGGTCAAGACTCAAGAGTTCGGTTTTTGCTGCTCCCAATCTTTTAAGTAGAAAGTTAATTCAATATATTATACAATAAAATGGGCCTATACACTGTCTATGCTTCAATCCTAAAGGACTCTTGTGTGAGTGTGTGATTTTAGAGATGTAATAAAACCATTCATGTTCTTAACCCAATAACTTAAGTTTTGGGATTTTTTGCTCAGGATAAGATATTAGAAGTTTAGAACCTATGTGATCAAGTTGGTGAGAGTATGATACTTACTGTTCTCATTCTTCAAAATAAAAGTTGAATTTCAGGACAAGGTAAACTTCGACTTGTGTTTTTTGTCCACACTTCAAGTCCAAAGCACTCCTTTATGCGGATACATGCTGAATATAATTTCAAGTATGGGTCCATCCCGAACAACTTAAGATTTTGGGATAATTGTTTCTTCACGAGAAACTTTCAAAAATGACTAGTTTCATTCTTGTTCTTTTTGCTTTATGAAGTGTATAATTGTCCCTATGCGTGACACTGACAACTGCCATGTCTGCTAGTAATTTTATGAGGAAAATGCATCTTTTGTTCTAGTTCCTTTTCTTGGTATCCATATGTTGGTTTAGAAAGATTTAGCTACTACATAAATTTATGCCTTATTTTCTGCATCAGGTATTGGGATACTAGGCAGTCCAATCCAGTGCATACTCAACAACTCCCTGATCGCTGTTATGCAATGACAGTGAGATATCCTCTGATGGTAGTGGGAACTGCAGATAGGAATCTTATTGTCTTCAACTTGCAGAATCCTCAGGTGATATTTTATTCTAAAATAAATTTTCACAATTTTGTTGCTTGTAGCTTTGTAAGCAGTAGGTTGATGTTCTAATGTGAACTATGAGTTTTATACTTCAGAGACGAAGTTTCAACTATTAATTCTTTTCAGGATCCACTTGGGTTAACGGGTGCTTACTTATAATTTTTTCAACATCATGTGAAATCTGCGTAATCTGCTTTTTCTCTATGCAAGTGTAATTTGTAGTTTATACTTTTCTAAATATCGTTAGTGGCAATCCCTTAATTTTCTCAACTATTTTCACTAGCATATATGAATTGCACAATGTTATTTACTGGAGCTTGATCCAGATCATTTGAACTTTACTTAGTAGTATCACACCTTGGAAAAACCTTAAAGAACAATTAAATCTGTAAAATAACTTGGTGCTTTGAGGGTATGTTTGGGAGTTGGTTTTGGAGGGCTAAGTCTATATTTTGACATTTATTTGAGATTTTAAAAAAATTGAAAGAATGATTATTTAACATTTCAATCACACTTAATACATTTTTAGAAACATTTTATAGCTTCCTTAATTAAAAAAGAAAAATAAGCCTACCAAATCCCTCCATCCAAACATATCATAAGTGTCTTGATAACCATGTTTTTCTTTACTATGGATAAAATGTGTTATGTTTTCATCATGTGGATTACATCTTATTTTTTTAGGCATCCAACAAGAGAAAACATGTAATTTATTAGTAACTGCTTATTTGAGAAAATTGAGTAAATTTAAAGTGAACTCATGGACCATGCAATGCAACCCAAGCTGAACATGACTGTCTTTGTTGACACTATTCTTTTTCTTCTTAATTATGATTTTATATGTCTGACTGTCTGTTAAAAACTGTTTTGTTCTTATATCCTAGTTTTCTGGTTTTTTATATTTCACCTTTTCTCTGACTTCTGGTTTTCGATGATTTTGGAGATGAAAATTTAAGCGCATATACATATTAATATTTGAGGAGCTATTGATTTCAACACATGTTGATGTTATATGTTTTTCTTGTAACTTATGTGGAAATCTTAACAGACTGAGTACAAAAGGATAGTATCACCCCTAAAATATCAGACAAGATGTGTTGCTGCTTTTCCAGATCAACAAGGTTTTTTGGTATGTATTTGCTACTCATTTGCATTCAATACAGTTATAGAAGCCTGAAGTCTTAATTATTGCCTTTTTATTTCATTCCACCACTGCAATGATGTGGGGGCAATTCTCCACTTGGTTTGGAGCTTGTATGTTCATACTGTGAAGAACCCCTAGAGCTCGAGGATGCTCTAATTGGTACATTATACTGAAGTATTTAGACAATTGTGTTATCAATGCATTATTTGCTAGACGGTTTTTGAACTGATAGAATTGTATGTCCGCATTATCCTTTTGGGTATTTTATTTTTTCTTCTCTTCCAATTTAAACAGTTTCTTGCTTTTATGCCCTTAGGTTTTTTCTTGGTGTTATTATTACTATATATATCCTTGCTGTATACACACTGATCTCAATGTGGATATTATTGAGTATTGACTACTGTTTCTCTGTAGGTTGGTTCAATAGAAGGAAGGGTAGGAGTACATCACCTTGATGATGCACAACAAAGCAAGAATTTTACTTTTAAATGCCACCGAGAAAATAATGAGATATATTCGGTCAACTCCTTAAATTTTCACCCGGTAATAAACTACATAACATCAAAATTACTTAAATCTCATTTAGAAGGTTGTGGATGAATTTAATATTCTTTATTTCTTTTTTACAAAATCTTATTGATGTCTTTGTGTTCAGGTACATCACACTTTCGCAACTGCTGGATCCGATGGTGCTTTTAATTTCTGGGACAAGGACAGTAAACAGAGGCTAAAGGTTGTTACTTTTTTCCCCCAAACTCTCCTTCTCACTTGTCCTTTCTTTCTGAATGTGATCTATGTAATTCCAAAGCACATTATACTTTTTTCTTACAGATGAAATCTCTTGCACCTTTTTCTTTTAACTGTTTGTATGGCTGAACATAAACATCATAGGTAACTCCTTGTTAGTTAGAGTGTTAGACTATGTTGCATATAAATTAGAGGAAAGGATTAGAGTAGACAGAGGTGAGAAGCAGGTGCAAATCCTTGAAGTTTTTCTGTAACTCAAACCGTAATTAGGGGATGCTTCACCTGTTCTTTCTAACAAAGATACTGATTTCTTCCCTACTTCTGTCTGTTGTTGCACCTCTAGCTAGAATTTTTTCCACCGTGGGGAGTGGGGACTCTTGGTCTCTAATTTGCTTTTTATTGCTTCATAGGAAAATGGAAGGAGGAATCCTTTATGCATAAGATGTGGGTGTTTGTGTTTTATTCTAGGTTCTTAAAGCCCTAATTACTGTATTAATCATGTATTAATGTAGAAAATAATACAGTCTTCTTATTTTGAAGTTAATTGCTGCTGTAGTCATTTAATAATGTGTTTTGAATGTGTTTTGTAGGCTATGCAAAGGTGTAGTCAGCCCATACCTTGCGGTGCATTCAATAATGATGGTTCCATATATGCTTACGCGGTATGCTTCACACTGTTGTTTTAAAAATCAGTTATTTACTTCTTTGCAGTTTTCTTAATGTACTTTTTTAATCTTAAATATTCAATTATTCCTTAAATAAGGAAACCTACATTTGTTGGCATGTAAGATCTGAACGATATGCATGTCTTGCCTCGTTAAGACTTAACTCTTTCTCTCTCTCTCTCAAGGTTTTTTCCACTAGGCGGAATTGGCCATAGGGATGATCAATTGACACCATGAAGTTTTGCCATGTGTTAGGTTAAAAGATAGATTATTTATCTGTAAATCTCGTTAAATGATTTGGCATATAAGTTTCCTTGGTCCCTCTTTCTCTAACTATTGGATTATCTTCCGTATAGCCAACACTCCTTATTGGAGCTTCTCTAGATCTTCTCCAAATATGCCTAAACCAATTGAGACAAGATTGTACCGTCTCTTCAATGGGGCCTATCCCAATGTTCTCTCCAATGATTGCATTTCTAAAGTTGTCTTGTGTAACCACTCAACCATTGTAACATCCTCTTCTCTACCATATTATGTTTACTTTCTTGTTCTCCATTTCATGCATCCTGATTGGATCCTATGGTTGAGATCTCCCTCTATCTCATCTCTTTATATGATGGACTTGAGGCATTTGAAACTCGAGACTTGTGGTATCATATATTCTCCGGTTTTCACGTCTACATTAGAATTTGTTTCTCTTGCTAAACTTGTATTCAATATACCCCGTTTTACGTCTTCTTAGGCAAAAACCATGTTCCCAAGACTTGTCACTATATCCTTAACTATTCCCTCATCTTCACTAAGTGGGGCTGTATCACCTGCAAGAAATATGTACTCATGTACCATATATTGCATAATAAATATCGAATATACAAAAATGTAATACAATATCCAACTGTCAGCTATTTTTTATATTAAATATTATTCCGTGGGAAAGACATTTTTCAATCATTTCTGAGCCAACAGAGTATGTATGCTGCTGGATCCTGAATAGTGAGATATTGACAAATATTGTAAATTAAAATGCTAATTTGATGAATTTAAATATTCATGACGTTGTTGAGAATATGAGCATTCCCCTTCCGAACAAAAAAGGATATCACATAACACATGCATCTTTGAACAGTTAATTATAATGGAAACTGAGTATGAATTGAGTTGCCTAAATCCCATCTGTCACCTGGATTAGATTTTTGAGGTTGAACTGTCAGTTTTATGAAATATGCAATGGACATTTGATTAGTTGATTCCTGTTAAGCGAAGAAAATAGCAATGTTGTTCTCCATGAACTGCTTTAAAAGTAATTAAACAAAATTTTGTTTGCTTTTTTATGGACATGTTGATTTGTGCCTTCAATTCAATAAATTGGCTTTAAAACTTTATACATGTCTATAGGTTTGTTATGATTGGGGCAAGGGTGCTGAAAATCACAATCCAACTACAGCGAAGAGCAACATTTATTTGCACTTACCACAGGTACACATGTGCATGCGTGCATACATTCATTTGATGTATATATTCTTGAGAAATGCGGAATAATGATATACTTGCTTGTCCGTTTTTATGAGACATTTCATCTCGTGATTAACAAGTTTTTCAGAGGGTAATCCCCCACCCCACAAAAACAAAAACAACCTGAGGGATGCTTCATTCATCTTAGTTTTTACGTGTCTTTGTATATTAAAAGAGTTTAATGACCATACGTTGTCAACGTAAATCATTTTACACTGTCAGCTTAAATCATTTTACAATGACAGCAAATACAAGCCGTTGATTATGTTATTATTTTATGATGATGACAGTTACGTTTGTGTGATGAGACAACAAAATCAATGATTCTTATTGTTTGTCAGTGTAAAACTGGTTTACACTAACAATGCACCTTCTATTTTTTCATATTAAAATTAATTCATACATACTTACACAAACATGTTTATTCTTCTATAACTTTTTTTTCCATTGAAAAAGCTGGACAGTTTAGAAGTAACGGTCTGTTTGGATTGACTTATTTGAGCTTATCTATTGGGCATAAGAACTCCTGAGACTGTTTGGAAGAGCTTATGGAAACAACTTATGATATGTCCATAAGTTGTTTTCTGCTTATTTCCAAAAGTTCTCCGGGGTATCTTATGGAAACAGTTTAAGTTAATTTTATCTTTTGTTATAGAAATAACTTTTAGATAAACACCTATATGATAAGCACATATGCTATAAACACTTAATTAAGTTGTTTTTCTAAACGTAGCCTAACTGTTTTTCTGATGTGAGCAGGAGTCTGAGGTTAAAGGTAAGCCACGAGCTGGAGCAACGGGCAGAAGGTGAAGTTTGGTGTTGATTCTGTGTTTTGGTGCATTCATAACAAGGATTTGAAACTTGAAGCAACATACCGGTTTTAATGATTTGGTGCAACAGCTAAAATGATTAGATTCTAACTCATTCTTAGGTTTTCAACCAAAATTTTCTTTCTTAGGTTTGCCTATTTTAATACTCTGCCAGTGTTCTTTTAGCATGATTTAGGGTTAGGCTGTTACTCTTCTTTATCACATGTACAGATTCAAATGATATCTTTTACAATTCATGTGAATTGTGGATGCATCCTGATGGGTTATTTTTCATACATAGAGAAGCAATGAAACCTCTTCATTCATGATACAAATGCCATCATTGTTACATCATTCATGTTTATATTTTGAGTTATTATGATTGCTGAGAATTAGAGAGGAAAAAAAAAATAAAGAAGGAAAATGAGGTTTAGTTTGTGCATGTCTGGTCAAAAGAGAAAAAATTGGTAAACTTAGCTTAGAAAATTTGTCCACAAGCTAGATATATCATCTTGTACCGTGCACAAGCTTTATGGTGTGTTTGATTGAGATCCATGGATCTAATTGTGTACTCAACCTCACGAAATTTATCTCATATCTCTCTCTCTAATCGATTTGGATTTAATGCAGTAAAGACTGCATGCAGTCATGCAGTCTAAGGATCTATTACCATCTGATTGATATTGAACGGTCAAAATTTTAAACTTTAATTTTATATTTGATAAAAATAATCAAATTTGTTTGAAATTTGGATTGGCCGACCTCAATTAGACAGACAAAAGTACAATAAACTTAGCAGTTGAAGAAAAATTTAAATTTGCTTTCAATTTATTGCTCATACTCCTTAATTAGAGAAGGACGATCCAAGATATAAAATTTATGCCTATATTTCAACTTTCAAGTTGAATGTCTGGTAGTTATAACCGAGGGGAAACTCTCATGTGGATTTGGGGTGGTGACTAGTGAGGGGAAATATGTGAATGAGGTTCAGCATCAAGTTTATCATGGTTCATCTAATGGAAGAAAAAGGTTGTGTATGTTGTATACTTATGTCCTTTGTGTATATTAGAGTTGGTCAGAATTACATCACAAGTTTAGCGTGCAAAAGTGAATTTCACAACGAGTATGTTTGGTTGCGAGAAGAAACTAACGAGAGAAAAATGAGAGAAAAAGTGTGAGAAGAAAGAAAAAGAAAAGGCAAAGAGAAGAGCGTTATAGTTTTTAATCGATAAAATATTTGTAAAAGTCTCCACTATGCCCCTTTTTTGCATATGGGAAGAGAAACATACATACTGGGTTCACCTTAGATAATTTTTTCTAATTTTTGTCTCTAACCAAAGATGATTTTTCTCTACCGATCGAAAATTTCATTCTTTGCTCCATTTTTGTCTCACCTTACTCTCTCCCTTACATTTCCGCTCTACCATTTAGAGTTTAAGAGTCTTTTTAGATAAACAACTTAATCGTTTATAAAATAAATGCTTATTACGTAAACATTTATATATAAGTTATTTTTACAATTAAAGAGAAAATATAGTTAAATCTTAGAAAATTGTATTCATAAACTACTATTCTTGAAAGTTTATAGAATTTTATCTATAAGCTTATTCAAAATACTTTGTCAAGTGATTAGGTTAGTAAATAAGTTCAAATCAGCTCATTAGTTTTTTTTTTTTGTTTTAATTTTTCTTAATAAGTTGTTGATGCATAGAAGATTTCCTATTACAATGAAAATTTCCCTGAGTGCATCGCCATGCAAGAGGTGTGGGGTGGAAATGTAACTGTTCGAATAGCAACTGCACCAAATGCCCCTAAGAAATCTGTTACAAAACGTGATTGTATTGATTTCATAAAATCAATTTTGTACATTAGCATTTCTATTTCCTATGTGTGGGAGGACTGCTTTTTCATTTTATTTGCAAAGAGCAAACTAAAATTTTATGCGCTGTCTTCAAATTTCTTTTTTCCTTCTGATTCACTTTTAAACGTGTTTTGCAACTGTATGAAAAATGAGTTTTATTTAATAAAACTTGTTTATATACTTAAAATACCAGTTCAGTGGTAAGAGATTCTAACCTCAAAGTGCCAAATTTAAATTTTCTTGAAGAGTAGTTGTAAATTGACCAATAAAATATCACTAATCTAAGACGAGAGGAAAAAAAAAATTCACTAATCAAACAATTCACTAATTAAAGCAAATGTGTAAAAAAAATTGAATAAAGTTCATGCGTCATTCTGATTTAGGACACAATAATATTTATTATATAAGCGTTAGCACGATTTGATTAACATGATCGTCGCTTTGGTCGAGTGGTTAAGGTGTGTGCCTGCTAAGTACATGGGGTTTCCCCGCGAGAGTTCAAATCTCTCAAGCGAACGTTTATATTCATTTTTGGACTAAACTTAAAATAAGAGGTTCAAAATTGATAGAGATGGCAACGATATTTTTTAAATAATTATGATTTTAATTTTTTTTAATTTTATTATTGAATAATAATAATAATTTTATTATATCAGTTATAATCAATATGACTTTTAAATTTCACACCTGATAAAAATCAGGGATGGGTGCAGGTTTTTTTCGACTAGTCACGTGCAGGGGTGAGGGAGGCAAAACCCGCCCCCGCCTCGCCCCGTTGCCATGCCTACATATCTATTATTGAAAGATACACATGAACTGACTTAAAACCAGATATCAAAATTTTTAATATAAAATATTTGAGGGACCGTTGTTTGAAGAAATTTTTTAGAGTGAGTAAAAACGAAATATTATATATTTATAGAGATAAAAAAACTTATTTATATTTTAATGATAACAAACCTTGTGAGATAAATGTTAAGTTTTACAAATGTTGGTCTACTCATGTTTGCATGTGAGTTTTTGAATAAAAATCACATAAGTGGCATAAGAAATGCATTCACATCAACAAATGCATTATATTCACTAAACAATGAAAGCATCATAGTAGCATAAGAAATTACATTAGTAGTATCATAAATTCATGAAGATATTAAAATAACTCTTTAAAATCACGATATTCATAATGTTCTCTGAAAATTCAAAATGTTCTCATGCATTTAAGCTTTACAATACTATGATTGAATTCATATGACACATCTCGTATTGAGTTTTTGTGTTAATATATCTTGAAGATATGTTACACCATTACAAGATCAACAATGAGTGTTATCTCTACAAAAGATTCTCAAGATAAGAAGCTAAAACATTAAAGGATGATAAAAAGAAAATGATATTGTTATATTGGATCGTCAACAACAATACAAATATAGTAAACCCTTGCATTAGTAGAATGTACAATAAAGCTTGTACCTTGTCGCCACACCATTGCAAGTAGTGCACTATGTCACCAATGTCACAACAAAGACTACAACTTAAGGTTGATGATGTCATTGGTTATTATATACAATACTACATCAAAGAACTATCATCTCATGAAGAATACATTATTGTCTATATTGAAGCATCTCAAATACTAAATGGTCAAGACATAGTGTGCGAAAACACCAAGACAAATTGAGGATCATTAACCAAGAAGATATTATTCTATTATATGTAAGAAATCATTCTCAACTTTGATGAAAGAAAGTTTTCACGATAAATATGTTTATTGCACTAAAAAACATTTCTATCAATTCTGTAAAATGATATTAATCAACTTTGAAAAAGAAATCATTTGAAGATTAAATGATTTATTAAGACGTTTACTAATGAGAATGATCGAAGAATAATCAAGAGAACATTCTCATGAAGATTCTATCATAAAGGACTTATCTCGTATTGAGTTCATGTGATATTGGATCGTCAACAACAATACAAATATAATAAACCCTTGCATTAGTAGAATGTACATAAAGCTTGTATCTTGTTGCAACACCATTGCAAGTAGTGCACTATGTCACCAATGTCACAACAAAGACTACAACTTAAGGTTGATGATGTCATTGGTTATTATATACAATACTACATCAAAGAACTATCATCTCATGAAGAATACATTATTGTCTATATTGAAGCATCTCAAATACTAAATGGACAAGACATAGTGTGCGAAAACACAAAGACAAATTGAGGATGATTAACCAAGAAGATATTATTCTATTATATGTAAGAAATCATTCTCAACTTTGATGAAAGAAAGTTTTTACGATGAATATGTTTATTGCACTAAAAAACATTCCTTTCAATTTTGTAAAATTATATTAATCAACTTTAAAAAAGAAATCATTTGAAAATTAAATGATTTATTAAGACGTTTACTAATGAGAATGATTGAAGAATAATCAAGAGAACATTCTCATGAAGATTCTATCATAAAGGACTTATCATGATCTAAGAGTGTGACAACACTATTTATAATTTATTTTTGACCAATAGAATCCAACAAATAAATTTTTATCATGAATAAAGTTTCTCACATTTTTTTTTTCAATTATTAAGAGACATAATGTTTTCCATTATCCTACCGCAAATTTCAAAAGTTGTTTGATATTTTTAACAAGTTCCAATGCACTTCTTATAGTGATTTTAACGTGGCATTACTTGCAAGTATAATCTGTTCATCATCTTTATGACTGAAGAACGTTCTCCTGAAGTAGAGAATGTTCTAGTTAACATTTAGACTAAATTAAAGAAGTCATGAATCAAGGTGGCAAGTTGTCTATGTTTGTATGTATGCAAATTTTATTTTTAGAAGCAAATTTGAAGGTTCTCCTTATCTATTAATAAAAGTGGTTTCAAACTAATCAGAAACTTGCCCTTACCTTTAAATATAAGAAGCTTCAGAGTTTGAAGTCTCAAGAGACTACTTTTCGACATAATCCATTTTCAAGTGCAATTATCTTAGTCTCTATATTTTAAACACACTCCAGCTCTCATAAAATATATATGGATCACATATTCTGAGTGTGTTTATATCATCATACTCTCAAAACACAACATGAGTGTAATTCCGATTTCAAACACCATCATATTCATTTGTATAATATGTCTTTTTTTTTTATGTTAGATTGAGTAAATTTATGTAAGCCTGTTGAGGCTAAGATAGTATAGGTTGTAAGCGTGTTGAGGTTTTGATAATACATGTTGTATAGATCTAGTAGTGATATAAGAAAAACTATAAGTGTTGAATGTAGAGTGAAAATACAAGAAATGGGTTTTTGAATTGTGTTTTGTTTTCAAAAATTTAATTATAAAAACAAACTATAAACTGATGATGTTAAAAGCAAGAACATATAAAGAGATAAGGAGAGGAGCACAAGCCAATTTATCTGTTCACCACCAATACGATAGCTACGTCCAATCCATTCACACTGAAGAATTTAATCCACTAATCACCAATAGTGCCACCCGTCCATTTAACACCTACTAGTCAATCTGACTGTCTTCAAGTATTGTTAACCTTCTAGCTTAGTACAATCAAGCAGTTGAGGACAACATTTACTACGAGGCAAAGTTACAAATAGTGTTTAAGAATGTTTTCTAAATAATTCTCACAAGAGAACATTTACGAAGTGTGATCTCAAAATGTATTTGAAGTCTTTCAACACTTAGAAAATAATACAAAGTTTTTCACGGGTTGTTGTATATGACAGAAGTAGATTTCTCATATGTTTTTGCAGTGAAGATGACAAGTCATTTTATGGAGAAACTTCAAGGCTATTAGGGTTTCTGATCGTTGCAGTAATTGAATGAAATCAACATGTAATATAATGACTCGTGTCAAATCTTTAGAGATCTTGAATTAGCAATAAAAACATGTTCAAGTTTGTCTTCATAATTGCTTTAGCGTATCTTGATAGAAAATGACAGGAAGACCAGAGGATGACATATTTAGAATATGTCATGCACTTCTCTAGATAGATGAAAAGTCCAAGTTAGCGAATAGAGGATGTTCGGATGTTGATGTCTTCAAAGTTTTATGTCAAAAGTTGACTTATCAAAGTTGACTTATTATTAGAGCATTGACTTTGTCAAAGCGTTGATTTGCACTTTCACCTGACGGTCAATTGTTTGCCAAATACATCAAATAAGAATTATCATAGCAAACTTGTATTAGCATATTCATCAGAGGTGCGTTGAAAGCGTGTTTAACAGAGTCATTCACAGCTTTAACATATCTTTGAGAGCATTGTCTTGTTTTCCTTGGTTATCTTTACCAATTAGCAGATGACGCAACGTAAGGTCTTTAAGGTTCATGACAAGGGAACTGCACACTTAACTAAATTCATTAGTGCTATAAATTGTTCCCACAAAATAATTTTTGTTATCATCAAAACAATTCAGGGTCGTTGTTCTTCAACCAAACTTAGTTCTAACAATTGAAGGTCCAAACACGAGAAGGGGGGGTTGAATTGTGTTTGACTAAGTTGATAACTTTTTCATTCTTTGATTTAACTGGTTCAAACTTGATGATTTACTTGAAGTAGAAGCAATAACAAAACTAAGGAGTGCAAGAATAAAATGACACAAGTAATTTATCCTGGTTCACCACTAACTTGGCTACATTCAGTCTCTTCACTCAGAAGGATTTAATCCATTAATTCAACAACTTGAATTACAAATCACCTGACCTTCCAAATCAATCTTCTCAAACAGCTTGACAACTCCAGAATTTTTAGGAACACACACACATCTTGACTCTACTAGCCAAGTCTTCTCCACACAATTTGACTACCCCAAATTGTTGAAGGCACACTAACACCACTATCGGGTTTGACTACAAAGGTTTGGAACTTGAGTAGTTGCTTATAACAAACTGATTATAACAAAGACTATAATGATCTAAGAAAAATACTTATAAAACATTTCTCATTCGAACTAGTGTTTCTCTCTTTGAACTCTAAGATAAATTTGGAATTTTGAGCTTGAGTTCTTCTACTCTTTTATGATTTTTCGGCGACCTTCTTCTTCTTTAGCCTTAAGTATCTATTTATAGATAAAATTAGGGCTTCAATTCAGTCCTTGTTTAATTTTGAATTGTATCTTTATTCCTATCTTGGTAAACAATGATCTTATTCAAAAATAATTCTAAACAAGATGGTTTTTGATAATATGTTCTTTAGCCAATTCTTTATTTCGGAATCCAATATGAGATGTTCTTCTAGATTAATTTTGTTTGTATTTTGTTCAGATTGAGTTTGTAAATTCTTCAGATTGATTATGTTCGTATTTTTTTCAGATTGAGTTTGTAAATTTTTTAGATTGATTATGTTCCTATTTTATTAAGATTACGTTTGTAAATTCTTCATATTGATTATGTTCGTATTTTGTTCAGATTGAGTTTGTAAATTTTTCTGATTGATTTTGTTTGTGTTTTGTTCAGATTGAGTTCGTAAATTCTTCATATTGATATTGTTCATATTTTGTTGTAGATAAATCTTGATTAAATCTTCCTGTAAATAATTCATATCTTCTTGTGATAAATCTTGATCAAATCTTCTTCAAATCTTGACCATATCTATTTTTCAACTTGGTCGAAGAGTTTTTTCAATCATAAATCAGAATCAAATCTTATTTTATATTTTCTTCTAAAGCATTTGATCATATCTTCTTTACAACTTGGTCAAAGATTTTTTTCAATCATAAATCTGAATCAAATCTTATTTTAGATTTTCTTCAAAAACATGAATCTTTTTTCATAATCCGTAAATTCAAATATATTGTTCTCATAAAATACTTTTGTTAACATCAAAACTTTAAGTATAAAATCAATTTGGTTCCAACAATAATCTCCCCATTTTTTATGATGAAAAACATCTATTTTTGTGAATAATTTTTCTTTTAAATAATATGATATATGCAAAGCTGTTCATAGTAAAGCAGTAAAGCTCCCCCTTAATATGAGCAAGTTTTTTTTAAAAATGGAGTACAATATCCTAACAAGGAGGGTTTTATTTTTAAAAGATAAGTGATTGTTCTAAAAACATGTCAAAAACATATACTCCCCCTTTTGTCATCAGACAAAAAGAGTTGACCAAGAGCAGGAGGTTACATGCAAAAAGATATAAGTGTTATAACTAGCTAAAGATGACATTTGCGTTAAAGAGTGAGTAGTATAACAAATAGAGGGAAAATCGATACACACAAAACAATGGTAAGCTAAAGGTTATAATTGGTCAATCTAGCTAAGATCAGTGATAAGGTTTTGTGAATGGACTCATAATTCTTGGATGTCTATTCCATGGACACCTCAGGTTTTTCTTCTAGTTGATCAAAGTCATCCTTTTTTACAAATTGATATGGGTCAAAAGTAGGTGCAAGAGGAATGACAGAAAGGCCTTCAAACACAAACTATGCAGATCCTAAAACAACAACAACATGAACGTCTAATGGAGGTAACTCAACTTGAGGAATGATCACAAGAAACTTCAATGGTGCCAAAGGGGCATCCAGTGGTGGTTCCAACTGAACATAGCTAGAGGAAAAACTATCTTCACTCAATGGACCTTCTTATGTAGTAGTCAGTTGCTATCTAGGCTGGTCTCCATGAGCTTCCTGAAAATGCAAGACCCAAAAGTTGATATGATCTCAACAATATGTCTAAAAGCACTAGAGTTTTTAGCAGTCAGATGCATTTGATGTTCCATGTTTTCCCTAAGCCCAATTGTGATAAAAGAAAGGGCATTGTCCCACAGATTAGAGACTTCATCATGATCCAAACTTTGAGCATTCATATTCCTAACCTTGTTAATTTTAGTAGTGAAAGAGGTATTGTATGAGTCAAGGTTTGAGAAGCTAGATGGAATAAATGGAGCTAGGTCTAGGGGTATGGAAGTATTAGGTACAGATTGAGGTTGGGTGGAGTCAGAAACAGGTGAGTCATATGAGAATATTTTAGAGACTAAATTATTTACAACCTGAGCAGCTATCTTAATTGTTGTGAGGATAGGATCCAAAAACGTAAGAGAGTCAGGGTCATATGTAGGTGTGGAAGATATATGTGAGGTTTGACTGGATTTTTGGGTAGGTGTTTGTGGAGGGTTAGTGTGGGAAGGTGATGGTGTGGAGATAGGAAATTCAATATTAAGGGATACGAATTTAATCTATATCTAAGGGTAGCAATGCTTTTTTCTATGGTTGCCTTAAACGTCTCATCTAAGGTGTTTGTAGATGAATCAAAGTTGGAAAAATAGTAAAGGTATGGGAGGCTTTTTTGTTTGAGGGTGCAGAAAATGGTGGAGGTTTAGCTGGTTTAGGTTCAAACATGTCATTACCATTATCCTTGATAATATTAGTAGAGGAATTAATATGTTTTTAAGTGGAATTTACCTTCTGTCTCTTTCTTAAGACGAGACTTGCTTCTTCCTCATTGGCGTTTACATCACCAGCTTCTTCTTCTACTACCACAATAGATACACTGACTGCCCTTTTATCTTCTTCTCAAACTCTTGAGATTCTCTTGGCAGAGGGAAGCAGCCTAGAAGCATCTCTTAACCAGAGTGAGGCATCCTTATATACTCATGAATAATCTCGTTACTATTTTCCTCAAAGATTGGTGCAAACGAACCTCCAACTAGGAAGGGAATATCTTGAGATCCACTAGATAGTCCTAATAGTCTTTTGACTTTTGTGATTGGCTTTATGTTGTCCTTGGCAGCAATGAGCCCTATTTTGATGACTTGTAGATGTTGAACATTGGTTCAGATGAGGATACCAAGTACTCATCTTGAACAACTCCTCCTACTTCCCCTAGAGCCTTAATGAAATGAGTCCTTATTAGCACAATTGTGATGAGTCTATAGTAAGGAATAGTCTTGATCTTGCCTTATCTGGAGTTGATGATACAAGATCTCATGTGCTGATGTACCATGTTTGGCAAATTAATCTTGACCTTCGAGGAGATGTTCCACATCAACCCATTGTAGTCTTTACTGTAAGACCCGTAATTTTTTTATATCAAGAATTAAGGCTTATTGTCTATTTGTGCATTCTTTTGTTTGTTTTTCGTCTGTTTAACGTTTACATTGTTTGTTTGTAATTTTTTATGTAAGTGTTATTGGCTTGCAAATTAATCTATGAAGAATTGTTTGGATGTTTTACTTGATGTTAAATGAATATATGAATGTCTTGACATTTTTGAAATTTCAAAAATATTACTAACGTTTAAGAAAACGGGAAAGATATACTCGGTGTTTAAATTTTAACGGACTCTGAGTGCCACCAAAATTTAAACGAGAACTCTATATATCGATTGTAATGAGAATTTGATCTTATTATATTTTTCTAAGCTAAGGAAAAAAATGTAGATTAAAAATTTATTTGTAAAAATATTGAAAAGTTTTAATTAGAAAAATTATTTTATAATTTTTCTGTTACTGAACAAAAATTATTTATTAGCGATATGCAACTCATTTAAGAATGAACTCATAGGCTGAGCGAGATGAGGTGACTTAAAGTCACAAAATAACTAGATATTTTTCTAGGATGTTAATATTATAATTAGGGGTTAGTAAAATTATATAGATATTTTCTTATAATGTAGTAATACTTTGTAAAAACCAAAATGAGCCACCTCACTCTCCCTTTTTGTGTGGACTAGAATGACTTGTGTAAGAAGGATTAGATGGGAAATGATGGGTTGGTAAGATTTTGGGAAAATATTTTTGAGACTCGGTTAACATTATTCGTCGGAGAATAATTTAATTGAATTATGAAGAATTTGTGATCGAAAAATATTTTACGACGTCGCACATTTATGTTAAATTCATCAATCAATTGGATTGTGTCGATATTCATCTCCTCACTTTATTTGAGTTTCATTGAGAATATCCAATTTATCCATATTAAATTCCATAGTAGAGGCAAAAGAAATGATTGTAAATGTGCAAGACTATCCATATTTTTGATGAAGACAAAGACCAAGTAAATTGAAAGATCAAGTTGCAAGTTCAAATATGCTAAGAGAAATCAACATCAAGTCAACCATTGTCATGTGCTTGAAGTCTTATTCATTAAAGATGTATATTTTAAGGTACATGATGCAATCTAATATTGTTACATTTCAAATGCACATGAGAACCTTGTTACTTCATCTAAACTCTAGCATATGCATCAAAAAAAATTTCAAAGTGTCAAAATGCATGAACAATGTTTGAAAATCAAGTTTTTGACAAAAGTTAAAATTGTATTCGACTACATATATGTGTAGCCGAATACAGATGAGTCAGTAGCAATAATTGCACATATGTATTCGACTACAACATGTTGTAGCCGAATACAAACTCAAGTCAGTAGCAAAAACTTCATATCTGTATTCGACTACAGGATGTTTTAACCGAATACAAAATCAAGTCACTAGCTAAGACTGCACTTCTGTATTCGACTACAGTAGGATGTAGCTGAATACAAAATCAAGTCAGCGGCAAAATTGAGTCATATGTATTCGACTACATGGATTTGTATTCGAATACAAGCTTGAAATTTTGAAATAAATCTAAACGTTACAGAAGTGTATTTGACTACACTCAGAATGTAGCCGAATACAACTGTGAAACAATGCAATTTTTCAGCTCTGATTTATTTTGGATCATTGCATATGTTCATTAAATCTTTTGGAAATGATTGCCACTGATCTGAAGTGATGTCTAAGGAGTATAAATACTTCCTAGTTTCAGATTTAACTTCAGAACCTTAGAACCTTTTTGAGAATGTTTAAGATATAATAAAAGTCATACTTTCATATTTCAAGTGCATATTTTACATTGTCATATCATTGCAAAGTTTCTCTGAACTTGAAGTATAATTATATTAGACTGTTATCATTGTACAAGAAAGCATCAACTGTTATACTCTATTGATTTCAGTCAAAATCATTATTGTAAAATTAATTAAGTTATTGTGTAAGTTGAAGAAAGTGGTGTACTTTCTTCAAAGGTTGTAAACTAAGATAGTGGTGTGATATCTTAGGGAGAGTGTTAGAAGTTTTTAACAGAAGTCTTAGAGTTAGACTTGTACTTATTCTAACATTAGTGGAAAATCTATTGTGGTGTGCAAGAGGACTGGATGTACCCTTGGTTGTAAGGGGAACCATGATAAATTCTCTATGTTCTTTATTTTTCTGCCACTTACATTTTACTATGCACTAATCATAGTCAGAAAAATAATCTACTAAGTCTCTAAAAACCAGAAAATTTCTAAACTCCTAATTCACCACCCTATTAGGTACGCCTATGAACAAACTGAAGGTGCAAACACGAGAAGGGGGGTTGAATTGTGTTTGACTTAACTTGAATACTTTTCCTGTTTATATACTTATAAAACAAAACTTGATGTATAATTAAAAACAGAGTTAGCAGCGGATAAAAAGTAAAAATAAAATTCACAGTTTTTATACTGGTTCACCGTTAACGAGGCTACGTCCAGTCCCTTCACCTTGAAGGATTTCACTAATTCAAACCTTGAATTACAACCTTTATACTGACCCTCCAAGTCAGTCTTCTCAAACAATCTAACAATCCTAGACTTCTTTGAGGAATGCAGCTCATGTCTTCAGCCAATCTGACAATCCCAGATTGTAGAAGAAATCAAAACACTATGAATCTAATTGCCAAGTAACCTGCTACCCCTAATGACTCCCTCAGATTGTAGACTCTACTTCTACAACTTAGATTTGACACAGTGGAAAGAAAATAACACGAGTACTTGCTTCTTGAAAGCTGGAACTCACAATTGACCTCTCTGAAAACTCGAGTGTTTGCTTTGGAAGTGTATGACTCTTTTGTGATTTTCGATATTAAGTATTCTGCCTTGAGCCTCCTTTTATAGATGCAGCTTAGGGCCTCTTCCAATGCTTAAATTCGAGGTACAAAATAAGATTACATTGAGTACTTTTGTAAACATCAAAATCCTAAGACTTAGAACCAACTTGGTTCCAATAATCTCCCCTTTTTTGATGATGACAAAACCTTAACTTATTTTGCTAGTTTATAACTCGAATGACTTGAATTACTCCCCCTCAGACCAATCTCTCCCCCTATGTCTGATACTCTCCTTTTCAACTCATTCTTTGTTCTCTCTTTCTTTTCTTCTCTTCTTTTCTTCTTTTCAACTCTCCTTCTTTGTTTTCTCTTTCTTTTCTTCTCTTCTCCTCTCCTTTTCAACTCCTTGTCTTTTCACTCTTTCTTTTTCTCTCATTGTTTTTCTCTCTCCCTGTTTCCTCTACCTTTCAACTCCTTCTCTTTTTCTCTCTCCTTTCTCCCTGTTTCCTCTCCTTTTCAACTCCTTCTCTTTTTCACTCTTTCTTTTTCTCTCTCCTTTCTTTTTGTCTTTCCTTTTCTACTTATTTCTTCTTTCTCTCTCTCTCTCCCCCTTTTTGTCATCAGCCAAAAAGTGGTCCTAATATTTTTGTATTTTTTGTTTTTCTCTTTACAAATTGCAGAAAGTAAAAACATAACTAAAAGACAGAAAATAAAATTACAGGAAATTTAAAAACTCCTAAGATGACTACTTGAGCTAGTCAGATATGGAGGTCATGCTGAGATGCTTTTTAATGAACTCGAACCTATCTTCTGGTAAAGCTTTGGTGAAGATATCAGCCCATTGATGATTAGTGTCCACAAACTTGAAGCTTAAAGTTCCTTTTTGAACATGGTCCCTAATGAAATAGTGTTTTATTTCAATGTGTTTGGCTATAGAGTGTAAGATAGGGTTCTTGGTTAGCTTTATGGCTGAAGTGTTATCACAGAACAAAGGGATATTAGTTTCAAAGATGTTGTAATCTTCAAGTTGATGTTTCATCCAGAGTAATTGTGAACTGCATCCTGCTGCTGATATATACTCAGCTTCAGCTGTTGACATGGCAATTGTGCTTTGTCTTTTGCTTGACCAAGAGATCAAATTATCACCTAAAAATGTGTAGTTGCCACTTGTACTTTTCCTTTCCAGCTTGTCTCCAGCATAGTCAGAATCACAAAAACTTTTGAGTTTGTAGGTGGGGGTTTTCTTGTATAACAGGGTAAGGTTGGTGGTTCCTTTAAGGTATCTTAAAATTCGTTTGACAACAGTTAAATGGGATTCCCTAGGGTCAGCTTGAAAATGGGCACAGACACAAACACTAAACAAGATGTCAGGTCTAGAAGCAGTTAAATAAAGAAGGGATCCAATCATACCTCTGTATGTTTTCTGGTCTACCTTTTGGCTGGTTTCATCTTTCTCAAGTGAGCAGGTTGGGTGCATGGGGGTGGCCATAGGCTTACAGTCACTCATCTTGAACTTTTTAAGAAGTTCTTTGGTGTATTTAGATTGGTGAATGAGTATACCTGATTTACCTTGATGAATCTGAATTCCCAGGAAGAACTTAAGTTCTCCCATCATGCTCATTTGGAACTTTTTCTGCATTAGGTCAGAAAACTCTTTGCACAGAGTGCCATTAGTCGATCCAAATATGATATCATCAACATAAACATGAATAATCAAAATATCATTTTTAATGGATTTCCTAAATAGAGTATTATCAATCTGGCCTCTGTTAAATTCATTCTTAAGCAGAAAGTTACTAAGTCTGTCATACCATGCCCTTGGTGCTTGTTTTAAACCATATAAAGATTTTTTAAGTTCAAAAACTTGGTCTGGAAAATCAGAATTTTCAAATCCAGGGGGTTGTTTGACATAGACTTCCTCACTTATTAGCCATTTAAGAATGCACTTTTAACATCCATTTGATACAGCATTATATCATGATTAGCAGGAAATGATAAAAGAATTCTAATTGCTTCTAACCTGGCCACTGGAGCAAAAGTCTCAGTGTAGTCTATACCTTCCTATTGACTGTATCCTTGAGCTACTAATCTGGCTTTGTTCCTTACCACTTCACCTTTTTCATTGAGTTTATTTCTGAACACCTACTTGGTTCCAATAATGTTTTTGTTTGGTCTGGATACTAGATCCCAAACATCATTCCTTTGGAATTCATTCAGCTCTTCTTGCATTGCAAGTATCCAACCTTCCTCTGCCAAAGCTTCATCAACATTGCTTGGTTCGCATCAACTTCTGGTTCTGGAAGATCTGTAACAGGTTCTGATTCTGATAAATCAGCTTCTGGTTCTTTCCAGGTACTTCTGTTTCTTGTGCTTCTGCTCCCTTTGGTTCTGGTGAACCTGCACTATTTTTATCTTGCTTTGATTTGTCAAGATCAAGCAGTTTGTCATATTACATAATGCAAATCAAATAATTTAAAATTTAACTCAATACAGCCAAACCATTAATTCTGCTTCTGGTGAATTCTGCTTGTTTTTGAACCCACTGGAATGGTGTTTCTGCTGAAGTATTCAATTCGTGTGAATCACCTGGTTCTTCTGACAGTTTGAAAACTTACAAAATACTTATCTAGCTTTGATTTGTTAAGATCAAGCTTCTTGTTATCATAGTAAACATAAATATCAAATAATAATAGTATTTACAGCAAGATGTAACCTCTATGTCAATAGTTTCAGTTTTACTCTAAAAATCCTCTTGCTTCTGATTTTCAGATTCCTAATCTGTATGTTCTGTGATTACATGGTTTGGATGAGGGGATTTGAATTCCCTTCCAGGTTTGTAGTCTTGATGAATCTCACTGGAGTGTTTGAAGAACTCTCCTGATTCTGATTCTTCTCTTTCTGCTTTGGCTGATACACCATGTTCCTCTGGTGATTCTGGAACTTATGGTGATTCTGGTAATTATACTGATTCTGATAATTAGAGTAATTCTGATGATCATACCTGAACCTTTTATACTGATACCTGTTCAGGTTCTGGTTCTGGTACTGATTCTGGTTCCAGTGTTGATTCTGGTTCCAGTTCCTGTGCCTCTGATACTGGTTCTAGTTCTGGTTCTGGTTCCAGTTCCTGTTCCTCTGATACTGGTTCCAATTCTGATTCTTGTTCCAGTTCCTGTTCTGATTCGTGTGATATCTTTGATATTTCCTGTTCCTCCTATGATTCTGGTTCTGGTTCTGATAGGTATTGTGTTGACCAGTTCTTCTTCTACCAGAGTCACTTGGCTTCTATTTGGTAGATGTTGGAACATAAACCTTCTTCTGCTTGTGCATTGCCAACATCCATTGTCCAGGAACCATTGTTGGTGTCTCCTTCTGGTTGCTCATAACATCTGCAACATAAACAATTTGATCTTTTGGTACCCAAAACTGATTGGGTCCAGGTTTGTTAGTTGTAACAGCTCTCTGATCTTGTTCAAATTTTACCATTGGCCAAGATAATTCAGAGTGACCTTTCTTAGCATAAACAATACATAAAACATCAGAATGAACAGCCTTATTTTCAGTAATTGTTTCTGTAAAACCAAGACCTCTCTTTCCAGAGTTACTGTTTCCATAAATCACAGATGCATATTTACTTCTTTCCATTTCATTAGAAATAAAGTTTTGAAAAAATTGCTCATGCATATTAGATTTACAAACAATTTCAGAAGTGGAACAAATATTACTTTTGAGAGTTTGGTTTTCAGACTTGAGTCTTGCAACTTCAGTTTTAAAATATCTGTTTTCAGTTGCATACTCAGAATTTTGATTCTTTAAAACTTGGACTTCTTTGGTTAGATTTTTCTTATCTTCCCTAAGAGTTTTCAGTTTTAAAGACATCTTATTGTTTGCATTTAACAAGTCTTTTAAAGTCTCAATTAATTCAGATTTAGAAAGATCAGAAAATACCTCACTGTCTTCATCTTCTGATTCTGTTCCTGAGCTGTATCCAGAACTTGAATTGGTATGAGGCATCAGAGACAGAATTGCTTCTTCTGATGTGCTTCCAGACTTGCCTGAATGATTGCTTCAACCATTCTTCCTTCTGCCTGTTTTCCTTGCTGAAATCATTCCTTTATGAGGTCCAGAAGCAGACCTGATGTGAGCAATCTTTGCTGTTTCTGCCTCTTCTTCATCAGACGATTCTTCCTCTGATTCTGATACATCCCAGGCAGCCATCAGACCCTTCTTTCTGAATCTGGAACTTTTCTTGTGTTGTTTATCTGTTTCCAGATTTGGACATTTTGACTTGATATGTCCAGATTTATTGCAATCATAACAAACAATACTCTTCTTGTCAGATTCTTCCTTTCATTTGTTGTTATGTTTCTTCTTGAAGTTTCTTCTCTTCCTGTTTTCCCAGATTTTAACCATCTTTTTGGTTAAGTAAGCCATATCATCACAGTCACTGTCACTATCCTCTAATTCTGATACTGCCTTTGCAGCTTTCTTCTGTTTCGACTTCAGAGCCAGATTCTTCTTCTTCTTTGGTTCATCTGCTTCTAGTTCTATTTCATGAGACCTGAGTGAGCTGATTAGATCTTCAAGCTTCAAGGTATTCAAATCCCTAGCTTCCAGTACTGTAGTAACCTTTGGTCTCCACCTTTTTGGTAAACTTCTTAGAGTCTTCTTGACATGATCTGCAATGGTATTAGCATATTCATAGCAAGCTTGTATTAGCATATTCATCAGAGGTGCGTTGAAAGCGTTTTTAACAGAGTCATTCACAGCTTTAACATATCTTTGAGAGCATTGTCTTGTTTTCCTTGGTTATCTTTACCAATTAGCAGATGATGCAGCGTAAGGTCTTTAAGGTTCATGACAAGGGAACTGCACACTTATCTAAATTCATTAATGCTATAAATTATTCCCACAAAATAATTTTTGTTATCATCAAAACAATTAAGGGTCGTTGTTCTTCAACCAAACTTAGTTCTAACAATTGAAGGTCCAAACACGAGAAGGGGGGGTTGAATTGTGTTTGACTAAGTTGATAACTTTTTCATTCTTTGATTTAACTGGTTCAAACTTGATGATTTACTTGAAGTAGAAGCAATAACAAAACTAAGGAGTGCAAGAATAAAATGACACAAGTAATTTATCCTGGTTCACCACTAACTTGGCTACATTCAGTCTCTTCACTCAGAAGGATTTAATCCATTAATTCAACAACTTGAATTACAAATCACCTGACCTTCCAAATCAATCTTCTCAAACAGCTTGACAACTCCAGAATTTTTAGGAACACACACACATCTTGACTCTACTAGCCAAGTCTTCTCCACACAATTTGACTACCCCAAATTGTTGAAGGCACACTAACACCACTATCGGGTTTGACTACAAAGGTTTGGAACTTGAGTAGTTGCTTATAACAAACTGATTATAACAAAGACTATAATGATCTAAGAAAAACACTTATAAAACATTTCTCATTCGAACTAGTGTTTCTCTCTTTGAACTCTAAGATAAATTTGGAATTTTGAGCTTGAGTTCTTCTACTCTTTTATGATTTTTCGGCGACCTTCTTCTTCTTTAGCCTTAAGTATCTATTTATAGATAAAATTAGGGCTTCAATTCAGTCCTTGTTTAATTTTGAATTGTATCTTTATTCCTATCTTGGTAAACAATGATCTTATTCAAAAATAATTCTAAACAAGATGGTTTTTGATAATATGTTCTTTAGCCAATTCTTTATTTCGGAATCCAATATGAGATGTTCTTCTAGATTAATTCTGTTTGTATTTTGTTCAGATTGAGTTTGTAAATTCTTCAGATTGATTATGTTCGTATTTTTTTCAGATTGAGTTTGTAAATTTTTTAGATTGATTATGTTCCTATTTTATTAAGATTACGTTTGTAAATTCTTCATATTGATTATGTTCGTATTTTGTTCAGATTGAGTTTGTAAATTTTTCTGATTGATTTTGTTTGTGTTTTGTTTAGATTGAGTTTGTAAATTCTTCATATTGATATTGTTCATATTTTGTTGTAGATAAATCTTGATTAAATCTTCCTGTAAATAATTCATATCTTCTTGTGATAAATCTTGATCAAATCTTCTTCAAATCTTGACCATATCTATTTTTCAACTTGGTCGAAGAGTTTTTTCAATCATAAATCAGAATCAAATCTTATTTTATATTTTCTTCTAAAGCATTTGATCATATCTTCTTTACAACTTGGTCAAAGATTTTTTTCAATCATAAATCTGAATCAAATCTTATTTTAGATTTTCTTCAAAAACATGAATCTTTTTTCATAATCCGTAAATTCAAATATATTGTTATCATAAAATACTTTTGTTAACATCAAAACTTTAAGTATAAAATCAATTTGGTTTCAACAATAATCTCCCCATTTTTTATGATGAAAAACATCTATTTTTGTGAATAATTTTTCTTTTAAATAATATGATATATGCAAAGCTGTTCATAGTAAAGCAGTAAAGCTCCCCCTTAATATGAGCAAGTTTTTTTTAAAAATGGAGTACAATATTCTAACAAGGAGGGTTTTATTTTTAAAAGATAAGTGATTGTTCTAAAAACATGTCAAAAACATATACTCCCCCTTTTGTCATCAGACAAAAAGAGTTGACCAAGAGCAGGAGGTTACATGCAAAAAGATATAAGTGTTATAACTAGCTAAAGATGACATTTGCGTTAAAGAGTGAGTAGTATAACAAATAGAGGGAAAATCGATACACACAAAACAATGGTAAGCTAAAGGTTATAATTGGTCAATCTAGCTAAGATCAGTGATAAGGTTTTGTGAATGGACTCATAATTCTTGGATGTCTATTCCATGGACACCTCAGGTTTTTCTTCTAGTTGATCAAAGTCATCCTTTTTTACAAATTGATATGGGTCAAAAGTAGGTGCAAGAGGAATGACAGAAAGGCCTTCAAACACAAACTATGCAGATCCTAAAACAACAACAACATGAACGTCTAATGGAGGTAACTCAACTTGAGGAATGATCACAAGAAACTTCAATGGTGCCAAAGGGGCATCCAGTGGTGGTTCCAACTGAACATAGCTAGAGGAAAAACTATCTTCACTCAATGGACCTTCTTATGTAGTAGTCAGTTGCTATCTAGGCTGGTCTCCATGAGCTTCCTGAAAATGCAAGACCCAAAAGTTGATATGATCTCAACAATATGTCTAAAAGCACTAGAGTTTTTAGCAGTCAGATGCATTTGATGTTCCATGTTTTCCCTAAGCCCAATTGTGATAAAAGAAAGGGCATTGTCCCACAGATTAGAGACTTCATCATGATCCAAACTTTGAGCATTCATATTCCTAACCTTGTTAATTTTAGTAGTGAAAGAGGTATTGTATGAGTCAAGGTTTGGGAAGCTAGATGGAATAAATGGGGCTAGGTCTAGGGGTATGGAAGTATTAGGTACAGATTGAGGTTGGGTGGAGTCAGAAACAGGTGAGTCATATGAGAATATTTTAGAGACTAAATTATTTACAACCTGAGCAGCTATCTTAATTGTTGTGAGGATAGGATCCAAAAACGTAAGAGAGTCAGGGTCATATGTAGGTGTGGAAGATATATGTGAGGTTTGACTGGATTTTTGGGTAGGTGTTTGTGGAGGGTTAGTGTGGGAAGGTGATGGTGTGGAGATAGGAAATTCAATATTAAGGGATACGAATTTAATCTATATCTAAGGGTAGCAATGCTTTTTTCTATGGTTGCCTTAAACGTCTCATCTAAGGTGTTTGTAGCTGAATCAAAGTTGGAAAAATAGTAAAGGTATGGGAGGCTTTTTTTTTAGGGTGCAGAAAATGGTGGAGGTTTAGCTGGTTTAGGTTCAGACATGTCATTACCATTATCCTTGATAATATTAGTAGAGGAATTAATATGTTTTTAAGTGGAATTTACCTTCTGTCTCTTTCTTAAGACGAGACTTGCTTCTTCCTCATTGGCGTTTACATCACCAGCTTCTTCTTCCACTACCACAATAGATACACTGACTGCCCTTTTATCTTCTTCTCAAACTCTTGAGATTCTCTTGGCAGAGGGAAGCAGCCTAGAAGCATCTCTTAACCAGAGTGACGCATCCTTATATACTCATGAATGATCTCGTTACTATTTTCCTCAAAGATTGGTGCAAACGAACCTCTAACTAGGAAGGGAATGTCTTGAGATCCACTAGATAGTCCTAATAGTCTTTTGACTTATGTGATTGGCTTTATGTTGTCCTTGGCAGCAAAGAGCCCTATTTTGATGACTTGTAGATGTTGAACATTGGTTCAGATGAGGATACCAAGTACTCATCTTGAACAACTCCTCATACTTCCCCTAGAGCCTTAATGAAATGAGTCCTTATTAGCACAATTGTGATGAGTCTATAGTAAGGAATAGTCTTGATCTTGCCTTATCTGGAGTTGATGATACAAGATCTCATGTGCTGATGTACCATGTTTGGCAAATTAATCTTGACCTTCGGGGAGATGTTCCACATCAACCCATTGTGGTCTTTACTGTAAGACCCGTAATTTTTTTATATCAAGAATTAAGGCTTATTGTCTATTTGTGCATTCTTATGTTTATTTTTCGTTTGTTTAACGTTTACATTGTTTGTTTGTAATTTTTTATGTAAGTGTTATTGGCTTGCAAATTAATCTATGAAGAATTGTTTGGATGTTTTACTTGATGTTAAATGAATATATGAATGTCTTGACATTTTTGAAATTTCAAAAATATTTTTCTACTAACGTTTAAGAAAACGGGAAAGATATACTCGGTGTTTAAATTTTAACGGACTCTAAGTGCCACCAAAAATTAAACGAGAACTCTATATATCGATTGTAATGAGAATTTGATCTTATTATATTTTTCTAAGCTAAGGAAAAAAATGTAGATTAACATTATTCGTCGGAGAATAATTTAATTGAATTATGAAGAATTTGTGATCGAAAAATATTTTACGACGTCGCACATTTATGTTAAATTCATCAATCAATTGGATTGTGTCGATATTCATCTCCTCACTTTATTTGAGTTTCATTGAGAATATCCAATTTATCCATATTAAATTCCATAGTAGAGCCAGAAGAAATGTTTGTAAATGTGCAAGACTATCCATATTTTTGATGAAGACAAAGACCAAGCAAATTGAAAGATCAAGTTGCAAGTTCAAATATGCTAAGAGAAATCAACATCAAGTCAACCATTGTCATGTGCTTAAAGTCTTATTCATTAAAGATGTATATTTTAAGGTACGTGATGCAATCTAATATTCTTACATTTCAAATGCACATGAGAACCTTGTTACTTCATCTAAACTCTAGCATATGCATCAAAAAAAATTTCAAAGTGTCAAAATGCATGAACAATGTTTGAAAATCAAGTTTTTGGACAAAAGTTAAAGTTGTATTCGACTACATATATGTGTAGCCGAATACAGATGAGTCAGTAGCAAAAATTGCACATCTGTATTCGACTACAACATGTTGTAGCAGAATACAAACTCAAGTCAGTAGCAAAAACATCATATATGTATTCGACTACAGGATGTTTTAACCGAATACAAAAACAAGTCACTAGCTAAAACTGCACTTCTGTATTCGACTACAGTAGGATGTAGCTGAATACAAAATCAAGTCAGCGGCAAAATTGAGTCATATGTATTCGACTACATGGATTTGTATTCGAATACAAGCTTGAAATTTTGAAATAAATCTAAACGTTACAGAAGTGTATTTGACTACACTCAGAATGTAGCCGAATACAACTGTGAAACAATGCAATTTTTCAGCTCTGATTTATTTTGGATCATTGCATATGTTCATTAAATCTTTTGGAAACGATTGCCACTGATCTGAAGTGATGTCTAAGGAGTATAAATACTTCCTTGTTTCAAATTTAACATCAAAACCTTAGAACCTTTTTGAGAATGTTTAAGATCTAATAAAAGTCAAACTTTCATATTTCAAGTGCATATTTTACATTGTCATATCCTTGCAAAGTTTCTCTGCACTTGAAGTATAATTATATTAGACTGTTATCATTGTACAAGAAAGCATCAACTGTTATACTCTATTGATTTCAGTCAAAATCATTATTGTAAAATTAATTAAGTTATTGTGTAAGTTGAAGAAAGTGGTGTACTTTCTTCAAAGGTTGTAAACTAAGATAGTGGTGTGATATCTTAGGGAGAGTGTTAGAAGTTTTTAACAGAAGTCTTAGAGTTAGACTTGTACTTATTCTAACATTAGTGGAAAATCTATTGTGGTGTGCAAGAGGACTGGATGTACCCTTGGTTGTAAGGGGAACCATGATAAATTCTCTATGTTCTTTATTTTTCTGCAACTTACATTTTGCTATACACTAATCATAGTCAGAAAAATAATCCACTAAGTCTCTAAAAACCAAAAAATTTCTAAACTCCTAATTCACCACCCTATTAGGTACGCCTATAAACTAACTGAAGGTGCAAACACAAGAAGGGGGGTTGAATTGTGTTTGACTTAACTTGAATACTTTTCCTGTTTTTATACTTTTAAAACAAAACTTGATGTATAATTAAAAACAGAGTTAGCAGCGGATAAAAAGTAAAAATAAAACTCACAGTTTTTATACTGGTTCACCGTTAACGAGGCTACGTCCAGTCCCTTCACCTTGAAGGATTTCACTAATTCAAACCTTAAATTACAACCTTTATACTGACCCTCCAAGTCAGTCTTCTCAAACAGTCTAACAATCCTAGACTTCTTTGAGGAATGCAGCTCCTGTCTTCAGCCTATCTGACAATCCCAGATTGTACAAGAAATCACAACATTATGAATCTAATTGCCAAGTAACCTGCTACCCCTACTGACTCCCTCAGATTGTAGACTCTACTTCAACAACTTAGATTTGACACAATGGAAAGAAAATAACACGAGTACTTGCTTCTTCAAAGTTGGAACTCACAATTGACCTCTCTGAAAACTTGAGTGTTTGCTTTGGAAGTGTATGACTCTTTTGTGATTTTCAATATTAAGTATTCTGCCTTGAGCCTCCTTTTATAGATGCGGATTAGGGCCTCTTCCAATGCTTAAATTCGAGCTGAATCTTGCTGGATTCTATTGCAAAAATAACTTGACCAATTGGGCTTCATTTAAATAAAAAACATATCTTTCAAAAATAACTGGCCAATCAAATCTTTTATTTGTTCCCGCCACAGCTCCTGAATTCCACACTACTCCACATTTATTTTTGTAACAAATCTTTTTAATACTTTGATTAAAATAACTTAAGATCTTCACCGTTAATCCTCATGATTAAATATGGACCATTAGATTCTTCAGCGTCAATCCACATCTGGACCAAATAAATTGATATGCTGTGATCCTCTGAATTCGGCCATTTCTGGACCACACTTCCTGTCCCTCTGATTTCAGCCAACACTGGGCCATGGTCTGATCTTCTGATCTGGGCCATCACTGGGCCAAATAATTTATTCTGAACCATTAAACTGAATATTTTTCCTCTGATCTGGACAAATTCTGGACTTGGTCTGGAATGAACTTAAATTAACTTGAGAAAAAAATATTTCAGTTTGGACATTTTACCTTTGATTTTGGACCAGGTCTGGATTGATTCTGGAATTCATTTCTTCTGGTCTGGACTTAGTTTCATGCCATGAATCATTCTATCTTATGGTCTGGGTTAGATCTGGATTGATTCTCTTGTTCTGGACTCATTAACTTATCTTCTGGTTGAGTCTGGAACAAGTCTGGGCTATTTTAATTTCTCACTGCCAGGCCATCTTCTGATCAAAATAACTTCTGGAATAAATCTGATATTTGATTCCTCTTGGTCTGGACAAACTCTCCCTCTGGCAGGCTTTCCTCTGGTATGGTCCAGGTCTTCTTCTGATTTTTCTTCCTTCTGTTCTGGGCCAGCAAAGATATCTTCTGGTGATGTTTTGACATTCCTGGAGTATCTTCTGGTAATTCCAGAATTCATTTTCTGGAATCCTTTGATCTTCTGCTTCTGATTATTTCAGTTTCTGGTGGTATTTAATTTAATAATTCAAGGTACAAAATAAGATTACATTGAGTACTTTTGTAAACATCAAAATCCTAAGACTTAGAACCAACTTGGTTCCAACAATCTCCCCCTTTTTGATGATGACAAAACCTTAACTTATTTTGCTAGTTTATAACTCGAATGACTTGAATTACTCCCCCTCAGATCAATCTCTCCCCCTAAGCCTGATACTCTCCTTTTCAACTCCTTCTTTGTACTCTCTTTCTTTTCTTCTCTTCTCTTCTCCTTTTCAACTCTCCTTCTTTGTTCTCTCTTTCTTTTCTTCTCCTCTCCTTTTCAACTCCTTCTCTTTTCACTCTTTCTTTTTCTCTCTCCCTGTTTCCTCTCCTTTTCAACTCCTTCTCTTTTTCACTCTTTCTTTTTCTCTCTCCTTTCTCCCTGTTTCCTCTCCTTTTCAATTCTTTCTCTTTTTTACTCTTTCTTTTTCTCTCTCCTTTCTTTTTGTCTCTCCTTTTCTACTTATTTCTTCTTTCTCTCTCTCCCCCTTTTTGTCATCAGCCAAAAAGTGGTCCTACTATTTTTGTATTTTTTGTTTTTCTCTTTACAAATTGCAGAAAGTAAAAACATAACAAAAAGACAGAAAATAAAATTACAGGAAATTTAAAAACTCCTAAGATGACTACTTGAGCTAGTCAGATATTGAGGTCATGCTGAGATGCTTTTTAATGAACTTGAACCTATCTTCTGGTAAAGCTTTGGTGAAGATATCAGCCCATTGATGATCAGTGTCCACAAACTGGATGCTTAAAGTTCCTTTTTGAACATGGTCCCTAATGAAATGGTGTTTTATTTCAATGTGTTTGGCTCTAGAGTGTAAGATAGGGTTCTTGAGTGTTGCAATTCACTGCAAAAAAATATATTCTTCTTTAGCGGTAGATAAAGTAATGATTCTGTCTTTTTCTTGACTAAAAAAATCAGATTTTCACCAACGAATGTACAACTTCCATTGGTGTTTTTTCTTTCAAGCATAGTCACCATCATAGAAGCCAACTAACCTATACTCTGAGGATGGCTAATAACACAAACCAAGATTAGTAGTGCCCTTTGAGATATCTAAATATCCTTTTAACAATAGTTAAATGAGATTCTTTAGGGTCAAATTGAAATCTTGCACACACGCACTAAACAAAATGTCAAGTCTAGAGGCCTTTTTAGACCATATAGAGATTTCTTTAATTTGAAAACATGGTATGAAAATTCAATATCCTCAAAGTCAGGAGATTGTTTAACATACACTTCTTTATTTATATAACCATTCAATAATGCACTTTTTACATCCATTTGATATAAAATATTTTAAAAACAAATTTGCAAATGAAGTAAAATCTTAATTGCTTCTAACCTTGCCACTGGGGGAATCTTTTTCAATATAATCAATACCTTCCTACTAACTATAGCCTTGAGTTACAACTCTAGCTTTATTTCTTACTACTTCACCTTTCTCATTTAACTTTTTTCTGAAAACCCACTTGGTTTCAATCGACTTCTTTTCTTTGGGTTTGGGTACAAGATTCTATACATCATTTCTCTTAAATTGATTTATTTCTTCTTGCATGACCACAATCCATCTATCATCTGACAGAGCTTTATCTATTGTTGCAAGCTCGATTTCTAACAAAAGTCTAAACATTGATGTTTCATTAAAAGCATAGATGGTCTTCATATGATCACGTAAATTTCCTATGATCAGAGAGTCTGAATGTGATGCTTTGTATTTCCATCCAAATTTAGGTTCCTACTGACTTTTACTGGTAGATGGTTCGTTATTACTTGTCCTTGTATTGTCAAGTACATCTTCTGGTTCTTTAGAGGGAGACTTCGTTGCTTCTTCTTATTTCTCTAGTTCCTATAATATTTGTAAATCTACAAAATCTTCTTTGAGCTTTGATTTTTTATGGTCAAGCTTTTTGTCATCAAACTTATACGTATGGATTCCTCAATGATAATTGTTTATTTATTTTATACTCTATAGGCTTTAGACCTTTTAGAGTATCCCAAAAAGTTCATTTTTGAGACCGTGAATCAAACTTGCCAATATTCATTTTGGTGTTCAAAATATAACATATGCAACCAAATTGATGAAAATATGAAATGTTGGGTTCTATTCTTCTTCTTATATAGATTATATTATGAATATAACATGCAGTTTCTATTGCCTCTGCCCAAAAGTGTTTGACAACATTCATTTCACGAATCATGGTGCGTGTCATTTCCTAAAGACATCTATATTTCGTTTCTACAACACAATTTTTCCGCGGTGTTTTAGGAGAAGAAAAATTGTGTAGAATTATATTCTCTTCACAGAAGTTTTCAAAACGTTTATTTTCAAATACACCACCATGATCACTACAAATTATTGTAATTCAAAAACATTTTTCATTTTGCACTTGTTTGCAGAAAGTGGTGAAAAACTTATGTGACTCATCCTTATGTTTAAGGAACATTACCCATCACCACCTGGAATAATCATCAACAATAACGAGTCCATACTTTTTCCACTTACAAAGGGAGTCCTTACTGGACCAAATAAATCAAGGTGTAAAAGTTTAAGTGGTCTAGAAGTGGAAACAACATTCTTTGAAGCAAAGGATAATTTTGTTTGTTTCCCTTTTTGACATGGCTCACAAAGAACGCATGGTTCATATCTTATATTTGACAAACTTCTGACTAGGTTAAGTCTTTTCAACTTGGCACGTACCTTTTGTGTCAAATTAGTTGTTCTTCATTCACTGACATGAGACACTTTACTTGTTGTTTTTCTAAATCTGATAAATTTATTTTTGTAAATATTTTTTTTTCCAAATAGAACCATTACTTCTGACTTATGCTCAATAGGTTATGCATTAGTCCTTTTACAAATAGAACATTTTTAATAGAGGGAAGAGAACCATTACCTACTATGCCACACCATATGATCTTACCCTTCTGATTTCCCCCAAAACCTTCAAATCCTCATTCCTTGAGGGTAAGGTTTTGGAACATAGACTTTTCTCCCATCATATGTTGTGAGCATCCATTGTCCAAGTACCAAGACTAGTGCTTCAACTTTATTGCTAAGGATATCTGCAAGATAGATTATTTTGTTCTTACGTATCCACATTTGATTGGGTCTTGGTTTGTTAGTTCTAAAAGGTGTCTTGTTTTTCCATGTTTTCAGCATAGAACAAGTTCTATTAAAGCAATATAAGCAAGCATTTTCAGGTAAGTTAAACTTTGGAGTTTCTGCTGGTTCTTCAAAACCAATACCTCTTCTGTTGTTTCTACTAACACCATATATTATAGAAACTTGTTTGCTTTTGTCTATGCCATTTGTAAAAAATTATTGAAACACTCTTTCATACTTAACAAAATTACATAATCTTACCTCTAAGATTTTTGAAACATTATCCTTCAGAGTTAGAAGTTTCCTTTTTATGTTTTAAAAAGCTTTTTCAAGAGAATTGTACTTAGCTATTAAGATGGAATGATCTTTTTTGAGATTTTTTTAGTTTGAGGAGACATTGTGATTATTGTTCAGAAACTCATTTAACATAATTATTATTTCATTATGAGATAGGGAATAAATTTCCTCATCAATGAATTCATTGTCAGAATTATAGTCAGAGCAAACATACACGATCAAAGCCATTTTTGTGTACTCTTCATCTTCATTAGAGAATTCATCTGAGTCATCCCAAGTAGCATTAGACTTTTCAAAAATTATATTGAAGTTTATCTTTGAGTTTTCCTTCTCAAGCTTAAGACACTTTGATTTGAAAGGTTATGTTTCTCCGCATTCATAGCAGATGAGTTTCTTCTATTATGATTTTTCCTTTCTTTCTCTATTATTTGTGGATAGTTTGAAATCATGTTTAGGAAATGGTTTCTTCATGTTGTTCCACATGCACTTGATTTTCTTTGAAATGAATTATAGCTCTTCATCATCTAAGTCTTCACTCAAGTTTTGTGATTCACTTTACTCTGAGTCCTCCTTAGCTTGCAGAGCCTTGGAGTTTGCTATGTTTCCTTTTGATTTGAGAGCCAAAAACTTAGACTTCCTTTTTGGTTCATCTATAACTAGTTCAATCTCATGGGATCTGATTGAACTCATCAAATCTTCCAGACACAATTTGTTAAGGTCTTTAGCCTCTTGAATTGTTACTTTTGGTCTCTACTTGATAGGTAGACTTCTGAGGATCTTCTTGACATGATCAGATGTAGTGTAACTCTTTTGGAGAACTTTTAATCCAGTTGTAGTTTGGACCCTTTGTCAATGTCTTCATCCTCTTCCATCTGGAAAAGTTTGTACTTCCTAACAAGCATATTTGTCTTAGCTTCCTACACTTGTTTATTTCTTTCATAGTTGAGGACCAAGGCATCAAAGATGCTTTTTGCTATTTCTTTATTGCTGCATTTTTCGAACTCTTTGAAAGTGGTCTTATTCATCATGAAAGTTTTGGCTTTATAATGCATCTTGTATTGTTTCTTTTGATCAGCGTTGAGATCCTTTTTGGATATTTCAACACCAGTAGCATATTTAGGATCTTAATAGGCATCTTTGACTATGTCCCAAAGTTCAAGATCATGTGGGATGTAGAAGCTTCTCAATTTGTTCTTCCAGTATTCAAATCTCTCTTTATCAAACAAATGAGGTATGTTAACATTTCTACATGTAGCTTCATCACTAGAGTTAGTCATAATAAAAAATAAGATCCTTACTTAAACACGGTTAAGTGCTCAGCCTTGTGACTATGCTCTAATACCAACTATAGAGAGAAAAACATAATAAATGGGGGGGGGGTTGAATTGTGTTTTGTTTTCAAAATTTTAATTATAAAGACAAATTATAAACTGGAGATATTAAAAGCAAGAATAGATAAAAAGATAAGGAGAGGAACGCAAGCCAATTTATCTTGGTTCACCATCAACACGATAGCTATGTCCAGTCCAATCACACTAAAGGATTTAATCCACTAATAATCAATAGTATGACACATCCACTTAACACCTACTAGTCAATCTGATGGTAATCAAGTCTTCTCAACCTTCTACTACTGGGCTAAGTTACAAATAGTGTTTAAGAATGTTTTCTAAATAAATCTCACAAGAGAATGTTTACGAGGTATGACCTCATAATTTATTAGATGTTTTTCAACACTCAAAAAATAATACAAAAATTTTCATGGGTGGTTGTATATGACAAAAGTAGATTTCTCGTTTGTTTTTGCAGTGAAGATCACAAGTCCTTTTATAGAGAAAGTTCAAGGCCATTAGGGTTTATGATTGTTGTTGTGATTGCATAAAATCAACATGTAACATAATGACTCGTGTCAAATCTTCAGAGATATTGAATCAACATTAAAAACTTGTTCAAATTCGTCTTCATAATTGATGCAACGTATCTTGATAGAAATGACAGGAAGTCCAGAGGATGACATATTTAGAGGATGTCATGCACTTCTCCAGACAAATGAAATTCTAAGTTAGCGAGTAGAGTATGTTGGGATGTTGATTTCTTCAAAGTTATGGACTCAATAGTTGACTTATCAAAGTTGAATTTTTATCATAGTGTCGACTTTATCAGAGCGTTGACTTGGCGCTTTCACCAAGCGGTCAACTGTTTGCAAGATTCATCAAATACATAATTTTCAAACCGAGATGGTATTAATAGATTCATCATAGGCACGTTGATGGCACATTTAATAGAGTCAGCCACAACTTTAATAGATCTTTCAGGGCTTTGTCTTGTTTTCCTTGGTTATCTTCTTCAATTATCAGAGGATGCATCATAAGGTCTTTAAAGTTCATGATAAGGGAACTGCACACCTAATTAAATTCATCAGTGAATAATTTTTGTTATAATAAAAAACAATTAAGGGTCATCGTTCTTCAAGTCAACTTGGTTCTAACACTGAGAACGTTCTGTACTCGCCAAGATAGTGGAAAATATAACAAAGTGTGGGGACTGCAAGTGGACTAAGTTTAAGTGTGAACCAGGATAACCACACTACCTCCACACTTAAGTAATTTTGTTTAAAATTTATTTATAATATTAAGTGTATTTAAGAACATTCCAAGAGAAAGTCCCTTAACAACTTATTAAGTGTATTTTGAGAAAAGTGTTTTAAGTGCATAATTAATTTTAAAAGTGTCTCAATTCAAATTCTTAGGACAATTATTTTCACTTTAAATCCAATGACATTAGTGTTTTTAGAAGATCGTGAACTTTGATTTTTCTTTCTCTTCTTCATATCTTTCTTCTCACAAAAATTAAAATTGAGGTGGAAAACGTTCCCAAGATCTTCCTAGATGAAAAATTGTGAAGCAAACCCCATGGTTGTCGAAGATGAAATCAATACGTTTTGGCAAGGATCCAATTGCTATCAAAACCAACTTCTCAAGCTCAAACCATGAGAAGATGACCTAATATGAATTAAGAAAGATGAACGCAATGGTTCTTGGATCGGAGAACATAGGAGCATGAATTTGGTTTGAAATTAAAGTGCTGAATCTTGCACGCTGCATTTCCTTGTCTGTTAGATTGAGAACGTCCCAAGAATCCTGAAGAGAGTATCTTTATTGGCTTTTATTGACGTAGAAGACGGATTGGGAGTATTTGCGGCTTAAAGATCATGAGATGAATAGCTCTGTTGCTAGTGCTTCTTGCGTAGTCTTGTTGTAAATGAAGGAAAATTTAAATGTATTCCTTTTTCTTTGATTGTAAATAACTAAAAAAAAAAAGGCACTACTCCTATGTGGAAACTTCCTTCTCATAATTAGATTCATATCTTCCTCTTAATCATAATCATAACAATCTTTGATGATGTTGTTTGCAGAAACCTGATTTCTCTGAAATCACAACCAAATATCGTATTAGAAATAACATGATTATAAAGCTTAAAATGAATCTTATATTAAAAATAAGATTTTTGCAGAAATCTAATTTCTCTGAAATCACAACCAAAACTCTAATATCATATTATAAATAACATGATTATAAAGCTCAAAATGAATCTTATATTAAAAATAAGATAGAGATCTTGATAGAGGAAAAATTCCTTTCAATTCATATTGATAAAAGGTAAAGAAATAAATACATCGATTTTTTTCATATATAGAAAAAGTAACTAACATTGCATAATTAACTAACTAACTCAAAGCTCTAACTCCAACAAACTAATTGAATCACTATTCTTAACAATTCTAGCATTATTTTGTAATATCTAAAGATTAAATATTTCAATTGAGGAAACGTCTAAGGTGTACAACCTTCAAAGATGTTCCACTATAGATTTATGCTTAAACATAACTAGAAATTCTAACAACGATTGATAACATTCGTTTGAAGTATAAGTTAATATCTCTCACTGTTTTTACTCTTGAGATGGTGACCTCATTGATATCGGTTCGACGAGTTGAGTTTTGGGATACCCATTTTTATTTTATTCTATTCGATTGACTTGGATAGAATCATTGTGTTTACTTTTCAATACAGTAAACACAATTATCATGGAAAGATGTGTTGAGCTTTATGTTTTCTCTCTCCTCACTAAAAGACAAGAACAAACTCAACAAACATTTTGAAGTTTACTTAAACTTAGAATGTTCAATGTTATTAGAGAGAAACTTCACTTTCAAGTAACCAAATGTTGGGACATGCGCCCAATGGTAACATGAAGATATGCAACATTCAATATGAATGTCTCATTCATCTATATAAGTAGAAGACTTAAGAACTTGAAGATCATGAGCTTACATCAAGTATATTATAAAAAACACTTTTCAACAAAGTGTAAAACTTGATTAAAACGCTCAAGCACACTCAGGTTTACTCGAATCTGTAAAACCAAGTTCTCAAGCGTGTACAAGTTCACTATAAACTCATTCTTCACTGAGAAATTCAAGATACAACAAATCTCATAAATTGTAAACTTTCTAAAATCACTTTTTATGCTGTAAAAGTGATTCGGTTGATTTGTATTCATTTTAAAGTCTTAAGTGACTCTAAACTAAGTGTGTAAGCTTACTAAGTGTTGACACCTAATTTTGTCCGCTTTATTTAGACATTTTTATATAAAAAAATATAATATTATATATAAAAAAAAGGGGAAAATATAATAAATACAAATAAAAATAAATAATTAGACTATAAACTTTATACAATCATGAGCGTTTTTTGTTCTTATTTGTCTCTGATTCCTGTTCAGGCGTTCACTCTTTTCTAAAACAAAAAAATGGTACATAATCGAATAAAAAGAAATTGAAAGGAAATGGATTGATGACAATAAAAATTAGTATAATGGTGACCATTTGAATGAAAAAAAATGAAAACAAATTGATGAATAGTAATAAAAATCAGCATAATGGTGACCATTTGAATAAAAAGAAACCAAAAACAAATTGATGATTAGTAATTGGTAATCAATCCACAATTATTTCTTTGTCTTTTGTAACCTTCAACCTGAAAGTCTATAAATAGTGTACACCATGAGTAGAAGAGGGAGGAGCACGATAGAGAGTAAAAAAAAATAGAGAGAATAAGAGGCAAAAATAGGGAGGAGTAGACAATTGAAACTTTGATAAAGTCAGTCTAGCAAAAACCAATTGAGCAGGTATCAATGTTCTTATCCTCCTCTTATTTTCTTTTTATTATTGCATCAATTTAATAAAATAAAAATGCAATTTAGTTTTTCTAATCTTTCATTTGTTTAATCTATAGTACAAGTTCCTAAAATTGTTATGCAACACATATACTAAAAAAAAATATAAACAATTTATGCTTATAAACCAATCACCAAGTAAAACAAACTTCACCCAATTGTAAAATAACACAAAACTCATATTATGATTTATCAAATAACCCAAAAAACTATAACAACAAACTAGATCAATAAATTGTTTTTTTTTTAAGGATTAGAATTAATAGTCGCCACCGTCGGATGAAATTCATCCTCGCTCGCTGCGCGACATCACTCACCCCTAGCCGTCGGTGGCCTTTGTGTGGTAACAGATCCGACAACGCACGAACAAAATTCTTTAACATGCTGTATATTTTGTTTCGTCGTCGCGTTCATCTGTTTCGTTCACATACCGTCACATTATTTGTTTTCTCTAACAAAAACTAATTTTTCTTAACTCTAAAACCAAATAAATAAATAAATAAAAAACAATCCATGAACACATCTCATCTCTTTTTCGTTATTATTATTATTATTACCTTTTTTTTTACATATATAATAATAACTATAATAAAACAATAGTTAAAATAGAGTAATAATAAAATCTGATAATACATAAATATTTTTTACCCAAGAACTACGTGTGTTTTGATTTTCCTATTACACTTGGGGATACGTAGGAGCAAGGTTTTCTCCTTGTCAAACCAAATTATAAAAAAAAAAAAATTTCTTTCTTTTATTAATGTAAATAATTTATTTTCCTTTTTATTATTCTTTTAGGAGGTAAAAATAAATAATTGAGTAAATAAATAATTTGTATACAATTAATTATAGGGTAACCGTTTTAACGGACGATGTAGGGTAATATTACTTTCTCTACTCGTAATGGACTCCCGAATTCATTTTTTGGTTCAAAAACTTTATTTTAGGTTTTATCTAATTTTTCCTTTTTAAAAAAAATAAAATTGGTGGCGACTCATTTTTCGCAGACAAACCGGACGCGACACTAAGGCTTGGAAAATATAGGAAAGATAGTCTCAAGTGACATATTTGTAAGGTGCAAGAGTTAAGAAAGTTTCTCAAGCATCAAAGTAAAAAACTCACACGAGTGAGGACTAGATGTAGCCTTAGTTGGTGAACTAGTATAATTTATGTGTGTTATCTCTAATCCTTAACTCTTTACGTTAATGCTTTAAGTTTACTCAAATCACACACATTCAAACACTTAAATAGTTTCATGTGCACTAACACTTCAAAACATTCTAAAGTTCTTCATTTCTTTTATTTCCAAGTTAACAACTTCAAAACAAATTTTCTTAAGTATAAGTTAAATTTTTTTTAAAAGGATCATAATTCAAACCCCATTTTCTCATGACTATTTATTCTACTTCACATGTGAGAACGAAGTAGAGAAATCAAGTGTGGCGAATTTTCTATTTTATATTGATAGAAAAATTATGATTTTAGAAATTTTTGTTTTTGAATCATATCTTGCTTTGAATTGTTGAGTGAAAATTCGGTTTGACAATGTTCTCAACATCATAAACTGGATTCATACTAAAAATTCTGATTTCCATGTGTTTCTATCAATAATGATTTCATTTAAGTGTTAATTCGATTGAAATCAAAGTGTTTTTTAAAAAAACCTTCAATCAAATTATATTTTTGTGTGCAGATCAATCACTATATTTTGTCTTAATTGAAATCAATACTATAAATCTTTCGATGAAGAATTTCAGTACGCATTTGTATGATTAACATGCTTTGAGTTTTTATTATCATTTTACAGTTTGGTATTAGGATTAACATTGTTCATTGAAATATATATGGCCATATATATACGTAATTGCAGCAAAATGGGTTAGACACCTCATGTTTCATTCAACGAATTGCTCATTGATGCCAATATAAACTATATATGTTGCCACCACTGCAAGAAAAAACTTCTATACCTACGGAAAATTATCTACGGACCTTAGTCCGTGGGTAAATTATTAATTACCCACGGAAAAACCGTAAGTAAATTCATTATTTTGAAAAATATTTTTTTAACACTATACCACAGTTAGTCCGTGGGTAATGTTAAAAAAAATGCAACTGAACTTAATTTTTCAAAATATTTTCGTATTTTATGTTTCCACGGATTGTCCGTGGGTAAATTTAATATGTAATTTTTTAAAAAATTGTTTAATTTTTTAAAACTGATAAAATGTAAAAAAAAAAAAACATAATCACATAAGTTACACTTCAACCTTAACCTTACCTACCTCAACCTTACCTACCTAATCTCAACCTCAAGCTTACCTTATCTACCGTTACACCTCGCCGATATCGACACAACTTTTCCGTCTTCGTAACTCTCGCATACGAGCTTCAGCGTCGTTCTCGCGACATTCTCTTCGCGACGTTTTCAGCGCCGTTCTTGCGACCTTCAGCAGCATTTTCGACCTTCTCTTCAGCGCCGTTTTCGACCTTCTCTTCAGCGTCGTTGGGTTTCTTATATCTTCGATTAGGTTAGTTTCCATTGCTTTGATTTTATATTTGTTAGAATCTCAAGAAATTTGAATGTGATCTACTGTGAGCTTTGTTCAGCACCGTGTTGTGAGCTTTGTTGATTCTTCTGATTTAGGGTTTTTCTTCTGATTTAGTGTTTTTGTGTGTTGTTAATATGTACTTCTGATTTAGTGTTTTAGTGTTTTAGAATTACCTGGTTTTGCGGTAGTTCATTTAAATATCCCAACTTTTAATTGCTGGATCACATGATTTAGTGATTCTTCTGATAATGGTCAAGCAAAATTCTGATTTTGTGATTCTTTTGATTCTGTGTCATGTTAATGAAGCCAAATTCAACCTGCTTATTAACTGCAAGGAATCCAGGTCCTTCTTTGAGTTTAACAACCTTAACTACCCAGTTGATCTCTTCAGGTTTGTATTTATGTCTCCATTTTAATTTGGTGCTATTTTGTTGTCTGCTGCTCATTTAGATTAAAAATAAAAATAAATTTACAACATGGTTGTAAAAAAGAAATTTACAATAGGGTTTAATGGTTCTAGCACAATTCTCCTCTCTAAGACTTAAATGGAATTAGAAATCACCTTCCCCTCAAACAATGATGCATCATACAGCCGCTCCAAACAAAGATTGTATACTTTGTATTTATTCTGCATATCAAAAAACAAGTCAAATGCAAAATCTGACAAGAAAATGGCAATGACAGAGACTCATTAAGTTCAGAGTTTAAGGCAATGTAGGAAAAGAGACACCATGTAGGCTTTAACGATAAGCTTTAATTTCAACTATTGTACAAAAAGGGAAAACAATAGAAAACCAGGGATTAAAGTAGCAATCCAATCGAAGAAACATTGTTCAGATGTGTAAGAGTACGACACTATAAGCTTTACAAGAAAAAACATAGTAAATCTGTTTGAACAATAACAACACCTGGTATATTCGTTTATTTTGAGAAACAACATGTCGAGCTTTGACCTGCACAGCTTTCACCGCACTCTTCGAAGAATCAACTAGACCTTTTGTAATACTTCCAAACAAATTAGATTGTGTTGTTGGTTCATTGGAATTGTCATCTGCCACAAAAGATTTTGGAGACAACCTCAATCCCAAATTACTTGTAACGCGTGCAAGAGCTGATTTTCCAACATTTCCACTTGACGACAAGTCATCTTGGGATCTAGAAAATGACTGAGAAAGTTTTAAATTTTTAGCCCAAGAAGATATGTCAGTGGGAGATAACCTGGATGGTGCTTCACATGCAGAATTATCTTGTCCAGAGGCTACAGCAGCAAAAGCTTGTCCATCGGCCTCTTTAGCAGGAAGTGCAGTAGATGGTACTTTCACAGGAGGTGGAATAGACACACCAGTAGGCACAAGATCAATCCAATTGAAAAGTATCAAACTTATGCAGAAGTTAGAAATCCTATCATTAGTTGGCCCTGGCCCTAAAGCGTCTTTCTTGTTAAGGCTGCAATTATCAACATAATGTTAGTTAGCAAATACAGTGAAAAATGCAAGTAGTATTTCGTTTTTATGTTTCATAAACTTTATTTCATCAATCTTAAATACTCAACTGAAAGATAAATCATAAAAATTCTGATTTTGTGATTCTTCTGATTTTGTGTCATGTTAATGAAGCCAAATTCAACCTGTTTACTAACTGCAAGGAGTCTAGGTCCTTCTTTGAGTTTAACAACCTTAACTCACCCAGCTGATCTCTTCAGCTTTGTGTTCCTGTCTCCATTTTAATTTGGTGCTATTTTGTTGTCTGCTGGTCATTTAGATTAAGCTTGAAATCACAGTTTATAACTTGTTGCTTTTTTTTCTACTGATAAGCCATTCTAAGGTTGGTTGACCACTTTGTTTCATTTATGTCAAGCAATAGTGTATCAATACGTTTATCTACCTAGGTCCAATAACTTCTGTCGATATTATTCACCAGTATAATGAGAGTTACCTTGAGCAGAAGAGCATTGCATGCTTTTGAATCAATTGCCTTATGAACCCTCTGTGGACAAAATGCAAAAAGCAACATGTCAAAGGACAGTCTTTCTAGTCTCTCAACAGAATAAAAAACATTTTAGAGGGGAGGGGTAGGAGTTATGTATAATATGCAGACCTTGGGGTTGGTAACCAAGAGATCATCGCCAATAGTTAGTAGAATATCTGAAGTTGCATATGGAATTAAAAAACTAAAAGAAAATAACCTTAAGAATTGCATGTCTTGCTTGCTTATTGCAAATTTTCTCTCATTTGATTTCCTTGATATAGCAAATTATAACATAAGTATCTTAGAAAACCATAGACAAAGGTTACACAAGAAAGCAAAAAAGCATTCATATTAACCAATTTTGCTAAGAACATCATTCAGAGTAGATACAGCTATAGCATAGTACTTCTCTGCTTCTGGGGCACTCTTAACTTTTGCTGCATGATCCAGCTGTAGACAAAAAATTAAACTCTCAATTAGTCCTATTAATCTTTAACAATCCTAAATTGATAGAGCTATGAGATTAAGTTTTTTTTATATAGGACATAATATCGTTGTGACCACAATTGAAACAACAATAGTTGCATTTGACTCTGATTCTCTACATTTAGGATTCTCTACATTATTTGTGAACTTACATTGGTGATATCCTGGAAGAGCTTTCCAGTAAGTTCCTTGAGAGACTTTTTCTGATCCTTAGGCTTTGCAGAGATGACAGTGTTAAGATCATACCTAAGATAGCTAGCCTTTAGACGAAGATCATTCTGAAGATATGGCCATGCTTTCTGGTCAATGAACTTCTTAACACCAACTATTTCCTTAGCTGATTCTTTAGCCCTTTGTGATGCCTCACTTGGTGTCAATGGTGGAAGGTAAAACCTTTCTTTCAATGGTAACTGAAGGTCTCTTGCTTCATCTGAGTTCAGTGTTCCAGCTGCCAAATACCATTCCCATGGTTATCATAAATTCATTATTGTTAACTTAATTCCATTTTTTATGCCACTAAACTAAGAGTTAATTAACAACCCAATTTCTTGTTTTTTTTTAGCTAAATTTACTACTAGTTATAAGAAACGAAATTTACTACATAGACATTGTTTTACATCAAATTTAGTTGATTTTGTGAAATAGATTATTGTATATTTTGATGAAATGAAACAGTGTTATGTCTCTAATTGAAATGTCATATAAACATCTCACTTGACACATCATCATAATTCAACCTCAAAATATGAAGAAAAATCAGTCACCTCTAAAATTGAAAGACTAAAATAGTGGATATAGAAATAGGGGACCAAAATGGTAAATAAAGCAAAATAGACAGATTTAAAATAAACATATATAATAGTATATGTTGAAGTTGTATCTTGTTACTTGAATTGTCCATACAAATTAGAGGAAAAAAAGAAAGAAATCTATCTGTAATCACAGACTGAAAGGACATCAACATAACCCAACATTAATAACTAACACAAACACGGTGGTACAACTATACAATCAAGTCCACAAACCATCAAGAATTAAACTACCTTGTAAAGTGGGATTTTTAGGACACTAGATTGTGGGTGAGTAGCTTTTATCTCAGTCTCTTTTTCATAGGGCTTTTCAACAATTAAAAAAAGAGACAGAAACCCCAAAAGTTGAATGAAAAAGGTAAATGATTAACAAAAGATGACGAATGAAAGAAGAATAAAATAAATAAGATTAATAATGTTAAACAGTGTATATGGTGATGCTGAAAATCTGTTCCGCAAACTGTCGATGAGAACCAGGGAAACTATACAAAAGTATATTTTCTTCCAATTTTGATGATCAAATCAAAATTCAAAATTCTACATAAACAAATTTTTTGATTATTTATTGGGGAATTACTATTAGATCATAATAATATATGTTCTATGTATTGTTGTTGTTTTGTATTGATATTTTTCTGTGTATTGCTGTTGTTTTGTTATATATTGGTATAAATTTCAATTTAGTAGGATTTTGCTATCTATTTGATATGTAAAATTACATTTTGTTCATCAATTCATCGCTCCTCCGTTATTTGTTTGTCCTTCAGAATATGGATGGCTACCACCCAGATCGTAGTTGGGTATATGATAGACTTTATGTTCAACGAGAGGGGTTGAAACCAACCTTCGCAAAAGGTGTTGAAGAGTTTATAACGAAGGCAATAAGTCAAAATCAGTTTGTAAAAGATGGTGGCATAATATGTCCTTGTCACAATTGCATGTGTAGCGGTGTATTATCTGCAAGTGAAGTCAAAGTTCACTTGTATAGGTTTGGGTTCCAACCAAATTATTGGTATTGGACTGAGCATGGTGAAGAAGCCCCACAAATTGACACAGAAAATTTTCCAAGTAGTAGTGGATATATTGATAACGATGATCCATTTACCTTAATGCAACATATGGTCGATGATGCATTCGGTCCTACGTATGACTTCCAAAATTTGAGTGATGAGGGCAACGAGGAACAGATTAATGAACAGCCCCCAAATGATGATGCTCAAGACTTTTATGATTTGTTAACTGCTTCAAACAAACCCTTATATGAGGGGGCTTCTGATTCAAAACTTTCAATATGCGTGAAACTTTTAGCTTGCAAATCAAATTGGAATGTCCCGCAGAAATGTCTTGATTTCTTTGCAAGCATGCTTGTAGGTGTGTGTCCTTTTAAGAATTCACATCCAAAAAAATTTTACCAAGTGAAAAAATTGGTGTCCATGCTAGGTTTGAAGTCTGAGAAAATTGATTGTTGTGTTAAAGGGTGCATGTTGTACTACAAAGATAATAGTGCAGATCTAGAGTGTAGGTTTTATCATGAACCCCGATATGTTCCTCGTAAGCCTGGGATAGGTAACCACAAAGACATTCCATTTAAGAGGATGTTCTATATGCCAATCACTCCTAGGTTAAAAAGATTGTATGCATCAATGGAAACTCTGCCCAAATGAGATGGCATCAACATAATAGATCGGGTTCAGGCATTTTACATCATCCGTCTGATGGAGAAGCTTGGAAGCATTTTGATGCAAGGTATCCAAACTTTGCAAATGAACCGAGAAATGTAAGACTTGGTTTATGTTCTGATGGCTTCACGCCATACATTCAAGCATCTTCATCCCCATATTCTTGTTGGCCTGTTGTTGTGACCCCGTATAATCTCCCGCCTGAAATGTGCATGACTAAACCATTCATGTTTTTGACTTGTCTCATACCTAGACCATCTAACCCAAAAGCAAACATTGATGTGTATTTACAATCGTTAATAGACGAGCTTCAACAGTTGTAGAGTGAAGGGGCTTTGACTTATGATATTTCCATGAAACAAAACTTTGTAATGAAGGCAGCCTTAATGTGGACAATTAACGATTTTCCTGCTTATGGCATGTTATCTGGATGGAGTACTCAAGGTAAGTTGGCATGTCCAGTGTGTATGGACGGAAATAAGGCTTTTACCTTGAAATATGGTGGCAAAAATTCATGGTTCGATTGTCACTGTCGTTTCTTACCTCCTAATCATCATTTTAGAAGAAGTAAAAAAGGGTTCACTAAAAATAGGGTTGTTAAGGATGAACCTCCTCCAATATTGACCGGTGAAGAAGTATGGAGTTGGGTTCATAATATTCCACGAGTGATAGATAATGCAGTTTCTAAATTATTTCGATATGGAGTTAGTCATAATTGGACTAAACGAAGCATTTTTTGGGATCTTCCATACTGGAAAGATAATTTATTAAGGCATAATTTAGATGTCATGCACATAGAAAAAAATTTCTTTGATAATGTGTTTAACACTGTCATGAATGTTAAGAACAAGATTAAGGACAATGAAAAAGCAAGAATGGACTTGGCCATCATTTGCCAACGTAGTGACTGGGAGTTGGTTCCACATAACAATGGAAAAATGACAAAACCTAAGGCAAATTATTGCCTTACGTCTAATGAGGCAAAGAAAGTTTGTAAATGGATAAAGGAGCTTAAGATGTCAGATGGGTATGGTTCTAACTTGGCAAGATGTGCATATGTTAATAAAGGACAAATGAATGGGATGAAAAGCCATGATTGCCACATATTTATAGAGTGTTTGCTTCCATTTGCATTTAGTTCATTGCCTGACCATGTGTGGAAACCACTAACAGAATTAAGTCAATTCTTTAAGGGCTTGTGCAGCAATACCTTAAGACATGATGAATTGGTCAAATTGGGTGAAAATATTCCATTCATCATATGCAAACTTGAAAGAATATTCCCACCAGGATTCTTTGATTCATTGGAGCATCTTCCAATTCACCTCCCGTATGAGGCAAAACTTGGTGGTCCAGTTCAATATCGATGGATGTATCCATTTGAAAGGTATTATTTTATATTCACTATTAAGGATTTCATCTTTTTTCTAGATATTTCCACATTTATTAATTTATTGGTCTCCTTTTTCCAGAATGATGGGTGATTTTAAGCGCACAGTGAAAAACAAAGCTAGAGTGGAATGCTCAATATGTATGTCATACTTACATCGAGAGACAACATATTTTTGTTCCCACTATTTCAAAACAATCTCTTTGTTTGATAGAAGCCAGCGTAATGAAGCTGCAAAATTAAATGAAGCCGTCACAACAACACTGTCAATTAGCAATCAATTAGGACGTCCTAGTGGGAAGGCCCAAACACATTGGTTGAGTGATGCTGAAAGAAGATCTGCTCATGTACACATCCTCATCAATTGCAACGAGGTCAAGCCATATATTGAGTAAGAAGCCTGAAAACACACACCCCACATATTTATCAAATATATGTAATAACAATTTTATCATTATTGCTAGCGCCTTTTTGCACTCTAATTCCATTGTTGAAGAAGACCCTATATCTCAAACTCGTATACATGGAGAATTCCCAGAATGGTTTCTGAAGGTGCAAACACGAGAAGGGGGAGTTGAATTGTGTTTGACTTAACTTGAAACTTTTCCTGTTTTAATACTTTCAAAACAAAACTTGATGTATAATTAAAACAGAGTTAGCAGCGGATAAAAATAAAATTAAAAACTCACAGATTTTATACTGGTTCACCGTTAACGAGGCTACGTCCAGTCCCTTCGCCTTGAAGGATTTCACTAATTCAAACTTGAATTACAACCTTGCTACTGACCCTCCAAGTCAGTCTTCTCAATAGTCTAACAATCCTAGACTTCTTGAGGAAAAAAAACTCAGGTTCTTCAGCCAATCTGACACCCCAGATTGTAGAAGAATTCTCAACACTACAAATCTAATTGCCAAGTAACCTGCTACCTCTACTGACTCCCACAGCTTGTAGACTCTACTTCAACAACTTAGATTTGACAAAGTGGAACGAAAACAACAAGAGTACTTGCTTTAAAAACTAAGACTCAACAATTGACTTATATGAAAATTTGAGAGTGTTTGCTTTTGAAGTGTATGACCCTTTTGTGATTTTCGATGCTAAGTAATCTGCCTTGTGCCTCCTTTTATAGATGCTGATTTGGGCCTCTTCCAATCCTTAAATTCGAGCTAAATATTGCTGGATTCTCTGGCAAAAATAAATTGACCAATCGGGCTTCAATTAAAATAAAAATCATATCTTTTTAAGCCTTAGATTTGTTTCATATCTTAACTGGCCAATCAAATCTGTGCATTGCTTCCCGCCACAGCTCCTGACTTCCATGCTACTCCACTTTAATTTAAAACAAATCTTTAACAATAATATGATAAAAATATCTTCAGATCCTCACCATTGATTCCCATGATCAAATCTGCACAACACTTTATAGCCCTCTGATCTTCTTTCAGCCATTCCTGGACCACACTTCATAGCCCTCTGATCTTCTGATTTTGGCCTTCCTGGATGCGCACCTGATCAGCTATGAACTTCTGGATTCGGCCATTTCTGGACTGCACAGCCTGTCCCTCTGATTTCGGCCATTTCTGGGCCATAGTCTGATTTTATGATCTTGACCATCACTAGACTCAAAAAATTATTTCTGAACCATTGATCTGGATATTTTTACTCTGATCTGGACAGATTCTGGAATTTGGTCTGGAACAAACTGAAATAAACTTGATCAAAAAATATTTCAGTCTGGACATTTTACCTTTAATTTTGGACCAGGTCTGGGTTGATTCTGGAACTCATTTCTTTTGTTCTGGACTTAGTTCCATGCCCTAAATCATGCTATCTTATGGTCTGGGCCAAATCTGGATTGATCTTCATGTTCTGGACTCATAAACATACCTTCTGGTCAAGTCTAGAACAAGTCTGAGCTGTGTAATTTTTACTGCCAGGCCATTTTCTGGTCAGAATAACTTCTGGAATAAAATTGATATTTGATTCCTGTTTGTCTTGATCAACTCTCCTTCTGGCAGGCTTTCCAATGATATGATCCATGTTTCATTATGAATTTTATTCCTTCTGATATAGGCCTGCAAAGTTATTTTCTGGTTCAGTTTTGTCATCCTGAAACATCTTCTGTAAATTCCAGAATTCATTTTCCTTTGATCTTCTGCTTCTGATTTCTTCAGTTTCTGATGACATTTAATTTAATAATTCAAGGTATAAAATAAGTTTACATTGAGTGCTTTTGTAAACATCAAAATCCTAAGTCTTATAACCAACTTGGTTCCAACAATCTCCCCCTTTTTGATGATGACAAAACCTTAACTTATTTTGCTAATTTACAACTCGAATGACTTGAATTACTCCCCCTAAGACCAATCTCTCCCCTTAAGTCTGATACTCTCCTTTTCAACTCCTTCTTTTCACTCTTTCTTTTCTTCTCTTCTCCTCTCCTTTTCAACTCCTTCTTTTTGCTCTCTTTCTTTTTCTTCACATTTCCTCTCCTTTTCAACTCCTTCTTATTTCACTCTTTCTTTTTCTCTCTCCCTGATTCCTCTCCTTTTCAACTCCTTCTGATTTCGCTCTTTCTTTTTCTCTCTCTCCTTGATTCTTTTTATCTCTCCTTTTCTACTTATTTCTTCTTTCTCTCTCTCTCTTTTTCTCCACTTTTTGTCATCAACCAAAAAGTGGTCCTGCTGTTTTTGTTTTTTTTTTTTTTGTTTTTCTCTGTACAAATTTCAAAAGGTAAAAAACATAAAATAAAAGACAGAAATTAAAATTGCAAGAAATATAAAAACTCCTAAGTTGACTACTGGAGGTAATGCTGAGATGCTTCTTGATGAACTCGAACCTATCTTCTGGTAATGCCTTGGTGAAGATGTTAGGTCGATTTACCTTGATGATTCTGAATTCCTAGGCAGAGCTTAAGTTCCCTTTTTATTACATTTGTTTCTGAATACCTACTTGGTTCTAATAATGTTTTTGTTTGGTCTGGATATCAGATCCCAAACATCATTCCTTTGGAATTCATCCAGCTCTTCTTGCATCATCCTTCCTCTGCCAAAGCCTCATCAACATTGCTTGATTCGTATCAGCTTCTGATTCTGTAACCAGTTCTGATTCTGATGAATCAGCTTCTGATTCTGATGAATCTGCAACAGCTTCTGATTCTGATAAATCAGCTTCTGGTTCTGGTGAATCTATAATAGCTTATGATTCTGATAAATCAGCTTCTGGTTCTGGTGAATCTATAATAGCTTCTGATTCTGATAAATCGGCTTCTGATTCTGGTGAATCTATAACAGTTTCAGATTCAGATTTCTCTTCTGACTTATCTTGGCTGTTTCTGACTTGATCAGATTTATCTTTTGAAGATATGTTGCTGACTTGCTCGTATCCATTACCTTTCCAGGTACTTCTGTTTCTTGTGCTTCTGCTTCTGCTCCATTTGGTTCTGATGAACCTGTACTATCTTTATCTTTCTTTGATTTGTCAAGCAGTTTGTCATATACCATAGTATAAATCAATTAATTTAAAAATGAACTAGTACAGCCAAACCATTAATTCTGCTTCTGGTGATTTCTGCTTGTTTTTGAAATCACTGGAATGCTGTTTCTGCTGAGTTGTTCAATTCGTGTGAATCACCTGGTTCCTCTGACTGTTTGAGAACCTGCAGAATACTTATCTAGCTTTGATTGGTTAAGATCAAGCTTCATATTATCACAGTAAACATAAATATTAAATAATAGTATTTACAGCAAGATGTAGCCTCAGTTTTATTCTGAAAATCCTCTTGCTTCTGATTTTCAGATTTCTAATCCATATGTTCTGAGATTACATGGTTTGAATGAGGGAATTTGAATTCCCTTCCAGGTTTGTAGTCTTCACTGGAGTGTTTGAAGAACTCTCTTGATTCTGATTCTTTAATTTCTGCTTTGGCACATACACCATGTTCCTCTGGTGATTCTGGTACTTATAATGATTCTGGTAATCATACTGATTATGATAATTAAAGTAGTTCTGATGATCATACCTCAACCTTTGATACTGATACCTGTTCAGGTTCTGGTTCTGGTACTGATTCTGATTCTGGTTCCAGTGTTGATTCTGGTTCCAGTTTCTGTGCCTCCAGTTCTTGTTCTGGTTCCAGTGTTGGTTCTGGTTCCAGTTCCTGTACCTTTGATACTGGTTCTGGTTCTGGTTCCAGTTCCTGTTCCTCTGATACTGGTTCCAGTTCTGATTCTGGTTCCAGTTCCTGTTCTGATTCGTGTGATATCTTTGATATTTCCTGTTCCTCCTATGATTCTGGTTCTGGTTCTGGTTCTAGTACTGATTCTGTTGACCAGTTCTTCTTCTACCAGAGTCACTTGGCTTCGGTTTGGTAGATATTGGAACACAGACTTTCTTCTGCTTGTGCGTTGCCAGCATCCATTGTCTAGGAACCATTGTTGGTGTCTCCTTCTGGTTGTTCAAAATATCTGCAACATAAACAATTTGTTCTTTTGGTACCCAGAACTGATTGGGTCCAGGTTTGTTAGTTGTAACAGCTCTCTAATCTTGTTCAGATTTTACCATTGGACAAGATAATTTAGAGTGACCTTTCTTGGCACAAACAATACACAAAACATCAGAATGAACAGCTTTATTTTCAGTAATTGTTTCTGTAAAACCAAGACCTCTTTTTCCAGAATTACTGTTTCCATAAATCATATATGCATATTTACTTCTTTCCATTCCATTGGAAATAAAGTTTTGAAAAACTTGCTCATGCATATCAGATTTACAAACAGTTTCAGAAGTGGAACAATTATTACTTTTCAGAGTTTGGTTTTCAGACTTGAGTCTTGCAACTTCAATTTTAAAATATTTGTTTTCAGTTGCATACTCAGAATTTCGATTCTTTAAAACTTGGACTTCTTTGGTTAGATTTTCCTTATCTTCCCTAAGAGTTTTCAGTTTTAAAGACCTTTTATTGTTTGCATTTAACAAGTCTTTTAAAGTCTCAATTAATTCAGATTTAGACAGATCAGAAAATACCTCATTGTCTTCATCTTCTGATTCTGTTTCAGAGTTTGAGCTGTATTCATAACTTGAGTAGGTATGAGCCATCAGAGACAGAATTGTTTCCTCTGATGTGCTTCCAGACTTGCTTGAATGACTGCTTCGATCATTCTTCCTTCTGCCTGCTTTCCTTCCTGAAATCATTCTTTTATGAGGTCCAGAAGCAGACCTGATGTGTGCCTTCATAGCTGTTTCTACCTCTTCTTCATCAGAAGATTCTTCTTCTGATTCTGATACATCCCAGACAGTCATCAGACCCTTCTTTCTGAATCTGGAATTTTCCTTGGTTTGTTTGTCTTTATGAGGTCCAGAAGCAGACTTGATGTGAGCCATCTTTGCTGTTTCTGCCTCTTCTTCATCAGAAGATTCTTCCTCTGATTCTGATACATCCCAGGCAGCCATCAAACCTTTCTTTCTGTATCTGGAACACTTCTTGTTCTGTTTTCCTTTTTCCAGATTTGGACATTCTGACTTGATATGTCCAGGTTCATTGCATCCATAACAGATTATGATCTTCTTGTCAGAATCTTCCTTGCTGTTATGTTTCTTCTGGGAGTTTCTTTTCTTTCTGTTTTCCCATATCTTAACCATCCTTTTGGTTAAGTAAGTCATATCATCACAGTCACTTTCACTATCCTCTGATTCTGATTCTGCCTTTGCAGCTTTCTTCTGTTTCGATTTCAGAGCCAGATTCTTCTTCTTCTTAGGTTCATCTTCTTCCAGTTCTATTTCATGAGACCTGAGTGTGCTGATTAGATCTTCCAGCCTCAAGGTACTTAGATCCTTAGCTTCCTGAATTGCAGTAACCTTTGGTCTCCACCTTTTTGGAAGACTTCTCAGAATTTTCCAGACATGATCTTCAGTGGTATAGCTTTTGTTTAATACTTTCAATCCTGATACCAAAGTCTGGAATCTGCAGAACATTGTGTCAATGTCTTCATCCTCTTCCATCTTGAACAACTCATACTTTCTAACCAATATGTTAGCCTTTGTTTGTTGAACCTGCTTGGTTCCTTCATAGGTCAGAACCAAACTATCAAATATACTCTTTGCTGTTTCTTTATTTGTGCATCTATCAAATTCCTTGAATGTGAGTGCACTGACCACCATGGTTCTGGACTTGTGATGAAGTCTATGTAATCTGACTTGATCTGGTTTCATATCAAACATGTCCAGTTTCTTAGTTGGATCTTCTGGATCAGTAGGAGCAGTATATCCTCTGACTATCATCTTCCATAGTTCAGGATCTTGAGATATGACAAAGCTTCTCATTCTGTCCTTTCAATACTCAAACCTTTCTCCATCAAACAGTGGTGGTCTGTTGATGTTGTTTCCCAATTCTTCTGCCATATTGAACCCCTTGGGCCTTTCCTCAAACACGGTTAAGTGCTTAGCCTTGAGACCGAGCTCTGATGCCAATTGAAGGTACAAACACGAGAAGAGGGGTTGAATTGTGTTTGACTTAACTTGAAACTTTTCTTGTTTTAATACTTTCAAAACAAAACTTGATGTATAATTAAAATAGAGTTAGCAGCGGATAAAAATAAAATTAAAAACTCACAGATTTTATACTGGTTCACCGTTAACGAGGCTACGTCCAGTCCCTTCGCCTTGAAGGATTTCACTAATTCAAACTTGAATTACAACCTTGCTACTGACCCTCCAAGTCAGTCTTCTCAATAGTCTAACAATCCTAGACTTCTTGAGGAAAAACAACTCCTGTTCTTCAGCCAATCTGATACCCCAGATTGTAGAAGAATTCTCAACACTACAAATCTAATTGCCAAGTAACCTGCTACCTCTATTGACTCCCACAGCTTGTAGACTCTACTTCAACAACTTAGATTTGACAAAGTGGAACGAAAACAACAAGAGTACTTGCTTTAAAAACTAAGACTCAACAATTGACTTATATGAAAATTTGAGAGTGTTTGCTTTTGAAGTGTATGACCCTTTTGTGATTTTCGATGCTAAGTAATCTGCCTTGTGCCTCCTTTTATAGATGCTGATTTGGGCCTCTTCCAATACTTAAATTCGAGCTAAATATTGCTGGATTCTCTGGCAAAAATAAATTGACCAATCGGGCTTCAATTAAAATAAAAATCATATCTTTTTAAGCCTTAGATTTGTTTCATATCTTAACTATCAAATCTGTGCATTGCTTCCCGCCACAGCTCCTGACTTCCATGCTACTCCACTTTAATTTAAAACGAATCTTTAACAATAATTTGATAAAAATATCTTCAGATCCTCACCATTGATTCCCATGATCAAATCTGCACCATGCGATATTCCACAGCTGGACCAGCCTGATTGCTAAGCTATTATCCTCCGAATTCGGCCATTCCTGGACCACACTTCATAGCCCTCTGATCTTCTGATTTCGGCCTTCCTGGATGCGCGCCTGATCAGCTATGAACTTCTGGATTCGGCCATTTCTGGACTGCACAGCCTGTCCCTCTGATTTCGGCCATTTCTGGGCCATAGCTCGATTTTCTGATCTTGACCATCACTGGACTCAAAAAATTATTTCTGAACCATTGATATGGATATTTTTACTCTGATCTGGACAGATTCTGGAATTTGGTCTGGAACAAACTGAAATAAACTTGATCAAAAAATATTTCAGTCTGGACATTTTACCTTTAATTTTGGACCAGGTCTGGGTTGATTCTGGAACTCATTTCTTTTGTTCTGGACTTAGTTCCATGCCCTAAATCATGTTATCTTATGGTCTGGGCCAAATCTGGATTGATCTTCATGTTCTGGACTCATAAACATACCTTATGGTCAAGTCTAGAACAAGTCTGGGCTGTGTAATTTTTACTGTCAGGCCATCTTCTGGTCAGAATAACTTCTGGAATAAAATTGATATTTGATTCCTGTTTGTCTTGATCAACTCTCCTTGTGGCAGGCTTTCCAATGATATGATCCATGTTTCATTATGAATTTTATTCCTTCTGATATAGGCCTGCAAAGTTATCTTCTGGTTCAGTTTTGTCATCCTGAAACATCTTCTGGAAATTCCAGAATTCATTTTCCTTTGATCTTCTGCTTCTGATTTCTTCAGTTTCTGATGACATTTAATTTAATAATTCAAGGTATAAAATAAGTTTACATTGAGTGCTTTTGTAAACATCAAAATCCTAAGTCTTAGAACCAACTTGGTTCCAACAGTTTCGTGCGTATGTAAGTGCTTTATTGAAGTTTGTTGATAATAAATTAGAACTTCTCAATTAACTATTATGAATATCATGTTTGTATAGGCCAGTGACAAGGCAAATGGTGTGACCGACCCTAACTTGTTATCATTAGCTTGGGGTCCTGACTCAATGGTCAAAAGTTGGCACAAGTATTACATTAATGGGTACAAATTTCACACTAAAGATTGGTCTCAGGGTAAGAAAACCATAAATAGTGGAGTTTATGTAAAAGGGGTTACTGGAGGAGGAGAAGATGATTTCTACGGAGTCATCCAACATATCTACGAGTTAGAGTATTACAAATTGCCTCACAAGGTAGCCTTGTTTTATTGCCAATGGTTTGATCCTAGACGGAACAGAGGAACCAAAGTTCATCCACAGTATGATATTGTAGATGTCAAGATGAATCGGAAATATGATCTCTATGATCCCTTCATAATTGCACAAAAAGCTAGACAAGTGTATTATGTACCTTATCCTGAAATGCAAACCGATAAGCGTCACTGGTCTGCAGTTATCAAAACAAAACCTATGGGTCATGTAGAGGTGGACGGCCTCGATGAGGACATACCATATCAAGATGAAGATATGACACATGTTGAACAATTAACTAAAATTGAAGAATTGGTTGGCTTGCATGATGAAACACATAGCGATGAAGAAGTCAATGTAACGTTTGTTCCAAATATCCCAATTGATAATGATAGTGATATGGATGATGAAGATGGGGATGATTCTTCAATTGACGTTTGAACTTTTAGTAAGTCTATATCTTAGTATTTGTGCTTTTAGTACTATTCATCCTTCTATTTATTGCTTTTAATGCCATTCTCATTCTGCCATTATGCTATTTGCAATGTGTTTTGCTGTTTTGCTGTTTTTTGTTTTGCTGTTTTGCTATCTGGCAATGTGCATTTCTTTATTATTCTGTTGTTTTGCAATGTGCATTTTTTTATTATTCTGCATTTCTTTAATATTCATACAAACTATTGTGTGTGCTAATTGTTTTTATTCATCTTTTTTTTTATAGATGGCTCCAAAAGAAAAGATTAGACTCAAGCATCATTTGAAGAAAAATCGCATGATTTTACCGCATAAGGTAACTCAAGCAGCTCAGCAGGTACAAGCAACAATTGATCAATTGCCACTAGATGCCAATGTCACTACACCAACCTCACAATATGTGGGACATTCCACCCAACAACACGTGGAGCCTCCTACCTAACAAGTTGCAGTGCTTCCACCCCCACCTAGTAAGGTGAATCAATCTAAACCGATTATAGTGATGATGCCCACACTGGGTTTTTTCCCAGAAGACATCATTTCCCCGACTGTTGATCATTCTCCGTCACAACCATTAACATCTGTTGCCTCACGACATACTTCAATTTCTGCTAATCCACCACCTTTAATACCTGTTGCTATTGGTAATAACACTCAAGGCTCACGATGCTCCAATTCTACTCATGAGGTTGCGTCTGATGGGAGAACAATGATATGGCCGGATGGTCGAGGGTATGTAACTAGTTCCGATTAACTTTTCATTACAACATGAGGTTTATGGTTTGTTTCAAATTATTTTTTAAAATTTTATGTTGTTTGAAAATTGTTTGCATTTGGTTATCGTGTAGGGTGGCATCGAGGGCCCTCACCTCAGTCATTACATCACAATATGTTGATCTGTATCCTACATGGGGAGCAATCCCAGAATTAATTTTGGAACGTTGGTTCGACAAATTCGGTGTAAGATTATGTTATATATCTTGTTAATGAGTTCAACTATTGTGTAGATACTAATTAGTACATTATAACTTATTTGTAATGTAATGTTGCAGGAGAAAGTTGCTTAGTTGCCTGAGCACAATTTTCAGATTAAGAATATCTTCAATACAAAAAGATCAATGCGTCTTTCTGATATGTTGATGCAAGTAAGAAAGAAACGCAAGTGTCCAAATTGGATGGGAGAAACTTTTTGGAATGATCTTCAGATGATATGATGGATCCGTTATATAAGGAGATATCAAATCGAGCTAAGAAAAAATGTGCTTCTTCTAAAGGAGGAGTTGTCCATACTGGTGGATCTATATCTGTTGCTGAACATACCAATCTTCACTGTATAATCATTTAATGTTTGGCTCAAGGACATGCCTAATATTTACTAAAAAGAAGTTATAATGTCTTCACTGTTGCTGTTTTTTATTTTTTGTAAGGCTGAAGAGTTAGGTAGAGACCCCACATTGGATGAGGTCTTTTTAAAAACTCACACTAAGAAGAAGGACATCTCTTAGGTTGATGAAAGAGCAAAAAAAACATATGTAAGAAATATTAAATCATTTGTATTTCTTGTAAAAGTAATTTGATTATGTTACATTATTTTCTATTTGAGTAGGAAACATTTCAAGGTAAGTTGCAGCAGACCACCAAAGGTGGGGAAACATCTAGTAGTTGTAGCCAAGTGGTTAATGCAGAAGCTCGCTTAGACATGTGGGTCCAATCTGTTGGGGGAAAGAATAAAGAGCGTATTTATGGTGATGAAGATAGATCCTCCCTTTATAGACCAGGTGTCGCAAGTCTGGTCTCAGATTCTCGTCCATCTAGAGGTTGCACCAATGTCTTGTCTCAGCACTCTAACGAGATAGCTGCATAGATAGCAGCATTTGAGGAGAGAGCAAAAGCAGTAGAACAAGAGGCACGAGAGGAGCTAAGGAAAGCATAGCAACGTCGACAAGAGGAGATTCAACAAACAGAGCAGCGCACTACAGAGTTCCAGATGCAGCTAGCAACATTGGCAAAAAGTGTTGCTTCCATACAGGTCGAGTCCTCCCGTTGTCGTCGTCATCCAGATTATGAAGAGGATGATGACGTCGAGTAGTAATATTGATTTCAGTGTCAGTTTTATTTAGTAGTTATGACTACATATTTTGCTTAGACTTGTTGGCATTATCGATATATATTCTTACGACAGTGTCGTTATGTGTATTTTTACACTTATGGTAGTGACAGTGTGCTTATTTTGAGACTTGTGGTAGTCACAATGTGTATTTTGAAAACACTATTTATATAAAACTTCACTTTGTTTTGACAATGATGTTTTAATATGCTTACAATTTATTTTAAAAATACATTTAAAAAAAATACAGGAATCAGTAGGATACAAAATAGAATGTAAATCATATTTTCATTACCCACGAACATTCTATGAGTAAATGATAATTTACCCACGGAAAATATGTGGGTAATTTTATCTACAGAAAATCAGTTACTCATATTACCCACGGAAAATCTGTGGGTATTTTACCCACAGAACATCTGTGAGTAATTTACCCACGGAAAATCTGTGGGTAAATTACCCACAGACATTCCTTAAGTAACCATATCCTACTGATTGTCCGTGGGTAAATATTTACCTACGAGCGAAATAGCTACGGACCCGTGTCCGTGGGTAATCCGTGGGTAATTTTAGGTTACCTAGAGACTTGTCGTGGGTAAAGATAAAATCTGCCGTAGGTAATAACACTTTTTCTTGTAGTGCACTAGCTCAATGTATGTAAGTTGTTTCACTAATACATTTTTTTAAGAAGAACAAACAAACACACTACTGGGGTTGAAACAACTCAAATTCAATCAACCCAATACATATAAGGTTGTATGACATATGGAAACATGACATATTTTTTCAAGTACAAAGACATCAAAATAAGAGACGCATGCGTTGAAAATGAATAGTTAAGTAATAGAGTTAGGCGTATAGAAAACTTGCTCCTAGATCATAAAATTGTTCTTTGTAGGTTATGGAGGTGTGTTGCCGTGTAAAATATGTTGATGTTCGCTTAGCAAGTTATGCAAAACATATTATATATCTTGGTGTAATGTGGTCATTATGGATACTACGTAATAAAATATTATGTGATGGGTTGGTAGTCGATTGTAACACTAGGGACTCGATTGTTTAAGATGTTTTAAAAAAAAATAATTTTATAGTATTTTATCTTTTGTTATAATATTTTTAAAATAAAAATTAAAAAATAAAACTTTAAATGAAAAATTGATTTCAATAGTTTATATTAAAATATGATTTTAAATATTTTATCTATTTTTTACGATTTTTTTTTAATAATGAAATTTCAAAAAATTATTAAAATGAAAAACTATTTTGAGAAACTCCTCGTAAAAATTATTTTCGAAAAATACCATTTTTTTTAAAAAGTAATTTTTATCGTGTTAAAATCTCTAATAATGAATATTTAAGTTATTGAATGTCAAAATTATTTTTTTTAATTGATAATAAATAAATCCAGAAAACTTCTACTATTTTTAAGTAAATTTTCTATTCCTACTTTACTTAATATTCTCTGCCTATTTTTTAAGATTTAGTATCGGGTCAAATTTAATTCAAATTCGATTACAATAGAAAGGGATTAATTTTTTTCGATTGTAGTACATTGAAATGTGAAAACAGCGACATAATAATATGGTTCTAATTGATTATAGAGTTGAAAAAAAAAAAACTAAAGTGAAATAGTCTTCTTCCCAATATACATACTATGATTTACTAGTTTTACGGTATAAAGAATTCTCTAAATATGGTCGAATAAGAGTGTAGAGAACCAAAGGTCTTTACATATTTATCAACAAAAATTGAGTTGTTTTTACGAGCTTAATATGTTGATAAACCTGCGTCTCTATTTTTTTTAAATCTTAAACAAACATACTCAATATCTGATATTAAGAATCTATCTTGGGGTCGTTCATAGAATAGGAATTTAGGGTACATATTTTTTGATAAGTGGTCACATCTTATGGGATGTTTAGTCACTCAAAAGGTGATTGAATTTGATGTAATTGATTTCTTGTTGTTAATATATTTTTTTTTATCAAAAAATAATAAATAAAAAAATGCAATATATTAAGTATCAAAAGTGATAAAATAAACATGCACATATACTAAACCATTAACTTTCATCTACTATGTTACTATATGATGTTTGACAATTTGTTTTCTACATTTATGTAAAAAAATATAGTTTTAATTTTAAAAGGAACTAACGAAAAAATTCATTTATTTTATTTTATTTTTCTATGATGTGTGCCCGTTTGTAATTGAATAAGTTGTTCTATTTAACTTATTTAGATTTCTTCTATTTTACTCTATCTTTTTATGTAGTATAACGTGAAAGTCACTTCAGAATATTAAATTAAACAAAATTCAATGTCAGAAGTTTAAACATGTTTACATAATCAATTGAATAAATTAGACAATCTAAAATTATATATTTTTTAAAAAAATTAGGATGTTCATTTCTCTATAACTAGTTTTAGAAGAATAAAAAAGAAAAAGATAATAATTGAGTGACACTAATCATATAAAATTTAATAATTATAATGTTTTCTAAATATATTTATGTGTTTTATAATTTGTATTGGAAATTGTGCATTTTGAGCTTTAAATTTAGGTTGCGTAAAAGCTTAACCTAACATCATCACCTCATCTATTGAACTCTTTATAAACGAGTAGTTGCGCGTTATCTTTAATAACACTGGCAAAGGAAGACACTGCTTCCCAAATATCACTTCTCTCTCCCTCTCCCTCTCTCACAGAGAGAGAACGTACATAAATTGCAACTTCATATTGCTTATATATAAAAAATCAAAGGTGATTCCCCTCTTTCTATCATCAATTTCATTAAGTTTTTACCTTTTTTCTTATTAATATTGTGTTATTTTTTCTCATTTAAATCCACAAGTTAGATGACAAAACTCAATTCATAACTATCATTTCAGGTCTGATTAAATGAAAATCATTATCATTATATCGTATGTTTTTGTCATCTTGGATGTGTTTTGCACAACTGTTTATTTTGGGAATGCTCAACATAAATCTCTAACAATTGTGATTTCCTTGATTAAATATGGATTAAGTACGGCCCATGTAAGAAGGTAATTGTCATAAATTTATATATATATATATATATATATATATATATATATATATATATATATATTTGTTATTATACTTTATTTTGAAGAATATTATATAAAAGATTGCTATTTATTTTGAATTTAATTAGTTTTTAATTTACTATTGAGAAGAATCTCATCAAATATCAATTACTTTTATTTTGAGCACTGACATATATATTTTGAGAAGTATTTAGAACAAATTTCAGCATTAAATACATACTTCATATCATCCAAAATGTTATATATATATATATATGTGTGTGTCTACAGTCAAATTAATTTATAGTAGAAAAGAAATGGTCTAATGTAACATTTTATTTACTTCTTGTTTTTTGTGCCATGTAAACTGATTTAAGGGTTCTTTTGTTACAGTTTAATGTAAAAAGAATATTTTTTTTACAAATATTAATTATTTTAAAAAGTTTTCATCAGTGTATTATAACTTTTTAAAAGTAGAGAATTACAAATAATTTAAAAATGCATCAAGTGCGAAACTGTAAAAAAAAATTATTTTTTATGACTAATTTTTTTTAGAAAAGTGATTTTTTCTATGTCAGAAAAATACAAAATAACTTTATAGAGTCATAAGCGTGATTTGAGAGAATTGGAGTGATAAAGCGATCATGAATTAAATTCTTCTATTTGATAAAATTAACAACTAATTATTAATAATAGCTATATTTAAAAACTAAACTAAACAACTTCTAATTTTCTAAGAAGTTTCTAAAAATTAATAATTGAACACCAAAATTACTCTCATATTTTGTGTTGTTAGAAACTTTGAAATGCGTCACTATCCAAAAAAAAAGCTTATTCCTTATTAGTGCTAGGAAGAGTCGTTTTTTATAATAATTACTATTTAAATTTGCTGATTGTTCATGAGATCGCGATTTAAAAAAAAAAATCCATGTATAGACCCTTACAATTTTTTTGCAAAAATTGAATTTTATAATAATAAATAATAGGGAATCAATATAATAATTTATTAAATAATAAAGTTAATCTCTGAACCAGATTACATTCTTAAACACATTTAATTTATTTTAACTTATGCAGATGCGGTCCAATACACAACTCAATCTTGTGGCATCTTATGGCGATTCATGTGGTTGGAATATGGTAAGACTAAAAGAAAATCATTTTTATTTTAAACAAAATAAGATTTCAATATAATAACATATGATCTTTCAATACTTTTTCCATCATTTTAGTTTTGAATATTGTATAGTTTACCTCTCATGTGTGTATATATATAATCTTGAAAATCATCGAGGGATGAAGCATATTCCATCAAGGATAACATGTTGGAGCCAAGCTTGGCGTATGACGAATCCAAGTGCTTGCTCCATATATGTTGATGAATTAACAGTAGCTATATCATAAAATGGAGGTGCATATCCAGGCTCATCATGATAACAACAATTGTATTCTGCCAACAACATTTTGTGGCCCAAAACAAGATTCATGAAGACTTATTACCAATGTTGGTGTAATTTGATTGTGATTTAAAAGAAAAAAAAATTAAGAGTGTTATGAATATAATCAGTGCATTCGTTAGTCTTTCATACTGCTCTAACTCCTCTTAGTGAGTGAGTCTAGTTGTTTAATCATAATGTTTATGGAAAATACATCAAACAGTTAAATTTATAAAACTTAAAAAAACGAAAGAAGTTTATTCATCAAAATCACAATAGCTAGTGTGGTTATCATGGTGTCAATTCTTTCATATTATTTTACTATTCCACTTTTCAATAATTAATAAGTTATTTAGACGTCAATATGCAATAAACCATTTATATATAATTATTTGTTTTACATCCAATGTATATATAATTCATTTTCTTAGGGTTAATTTGTTTAAGATTTTAAAAAAGTGATTTTTATTTTATATTTCTAAAAATGATTTTTATGAAAATTTACTTTAAAATAGTAGAAATAATTTTTAGATTCATTTTTTACTAATTAAAAAATAATAATTTTGACATTAAATAACTTAGATATTCATTATTACATATTTTAACATGATAAAAATCACTTTTTATTTAAAAAATGTATCTTTCAAAAATAATTTTTATAAAGAGTTTCTCAAAATAGTTTTTCATTTTAATCATTTTTTGAAATTTCATTATCTAAAAACATGTAGAAAATAGATGAAATATTTTAAATTATATTTTAAGATAAACCATTTAAACCAATTTTTCATTTGAAGTTTTATTTTTAAATTTTTTTTTATAAATATTATAACAAAATGATAAAATATTATAAAAATCATTTTAATAAAAATCTTAAACTAACGGACCTACTAAAAAAACGTTATTTCTTAATATTTTTTTTTTTATGTAAAAGCTCTTTCCTCATTTCATTTTCAAAATAGAACCATGAATAGTCAAAATCTAGAGAGATTAATGAATGAAGACTTGACATTGCTAAGACACATAAACTCATTCACCTTGTTATTGTATTTGAGAGAGATATTTCTTTCCATTATAAACTAATAAAATATGTATTATACCCAATTGGCAATAGTAGCCTCCAATTCCATAAGAATCTCATTATAGAATATTAATGTTTAAATGAAGTATTGTTATTTTATTGTTTATTTTATACTTAAATGGCTAAAAGGTATAATACCATTGAAATTGTTGTGATGTGGAATGCTTCAAAACTTGACACTTGTATTTTTTTTCCTATTTGAGTGCACTCAAGTTGTTTAATGATAAATATATGACTCACTTTGTATTATGAGGACACACTTGAGAAGGAAATAAACGACACACTTGAAAAGGAAATAATACAAAAATCTCTGTATTATGTATTCTCGATCTTGTTCTTTTAATTTATTTTTATCATGTTTTCAGCACGAAGTTCCAACATCTTTGAGTTAATATTGATTCTTGCTTGTAAGTGTTACTACCGATGCATGGTGCAGGCATGTTTTGATTTTAGTTGTTTTTTATACAACAAAAGCATCATGAAAAATGGTAATCAACTTTGTGTAGAATATTTAATTTATCTTGCATAGAGATAAGATTTATTTGTGATCATATTTTTAAAATACTATTCTGGATACATTGTAGTTACTTAATGTAGTTGTTTAACACTTGATGAGTATTATTGATAGATCAAGTACTATGAGTTCATATCTGTTCACTACACAAAAGAACAAGCCTCGTCATGGCAAACATGGATTTAAAAGGAATGTTTAGAATAGGTGGTTCGATCCAAGATAATACAATATTTTACTAATGATGAAACTTACCCTATATTTGGATTTTTAGAAAATTATGGTGATATTACAGTTATACAAAAATTAGTATTTGTGACTTCATGAAAATCACGCCACACTACTATTGGGACGCGAGATTGGTAAAACCAATGTGAATCCAATTAATTGAAATTCCAATTTTCAAACTCTGATTTATTGTGTCCCGACAATAATGTATTTTTACTTTATTTATCTATTTTTGTTTAGGTTATAGTCATGTTTATATTAAAATTTTAACTTCAATTTAAATATGATTTCACCATTTTCAATGACAAAACTCTCGTCTATCATTTTGATAATAATACTGTAAATTATAATGTTTTCTTATTGTTTAAATATAATGATAATGTGACATTATTTTTTCAATTTTAATTTGATCGCATTTGTTTAATCAATTTTTTTTACACAATTTTATATTTTATTTAACTTACTCAATTTTATACTTTTGATAGTACTATCTATGTAAAATTTTACAAAATTTGTGACTTTTGACATTTCATGAAAGAATTACTTATCTTGAATGTTAGAAGCTGACATTTATTTAGATGCAGATTGGTCTTGGCGACATCGTAAAAAATAAAATAAAACATTTAATCAACAAAATGCAAAAATCATGATATTTTTCTACCACCATATTCATGAATCACTTAAAAATGAGTATCTCATAGTAAACGATATGTTTGTGTTTTTGGAACAATTTAAAATATAGATATGACTATTAAAAAACTATTATTGTATTCGTCATAATTGAATAAATTTACGTTTACAAAATTTTAAAACTGTAATTAACTATAATTCTATAATTATTAGAATCACTTTTCAATTGAAATTATGCGGAGAAAAAGTAATTAATTAATCTAACTCTCAACCTTTAGAATATACGGTTAAGATCAAAAGCCTCAATTAAAAAGCCACATGAGTTCTTATAATCCATTTTTATCCCAAAAATGAAACAAAACATTCTCACTTCCCACATGGTTTCGATGTTTCCCCTTCTTCACCAATCGCGGATCAAATTCTCTGCATTCTTCAGCGATCCGTAATTGTGGTCTTCAGATTCTTCAATTTCGTACTCTTAATCTCTTCATTCTACATTTTTACAAGATTCATAATCTTAATTGCCTCGAGTAAAAAAACAAAAAGAGTAAATGAATAATTTGTCCTCTCACAAAAAACATGCAGGACAGATTATTCACTAGACAAATTAATCACCCGACAAAAATAAACTAGGACATGTTAGTCCTTCTGCCAATTTTTTCTTAATCGGTTTTTTAATTGTTTTTGAACTGTGACTGAATTATGCGACGATCTACGGAAATTAAACAAAATCATCGTGGGAAGAAAAGAAATCGCAATTAGGAAACACAAATACTAAACGAAAAATAACAGTAGAAATACCTCAAATGAAGATAGTTGGAAAATCGTCGTTGTGTCGAACATCACACACTCCTTGTCGTAGCTATAAATCACCGAAATTAACCGTGTTAGTGAAGTTTAATATTCTCGTTTTCACTCTTTCTAATTTTGCGTTTCAAAAGTTTTCGTTTCCACATTTTTTGTTTTCACTTGTAGTTAGAATTCAGGCAAACCTTCATTTTAGTCCTTGAAAGTGTAGGACACTGTCATTTTGGTCATTGACTTTGCCAAAAATCCAAATAGTCATCGAATCACCAAAATAGTTATTAAAAAATAGAACTTATTATCATAATAGTCCCCAAAAAATACAATTTACTGTCAAAATAATATATGATTTTATAACGTTAAAGACTAAACTGACTAATTATTTGATGATTTAATGATTAATTTGAATTATTGACTAAGTTATACACTAAAATGACAACATCATGCACTTTCAAAGACTAAACCGATGGTTTATCCAAATTTATGTCGTTTTCTATCTTCCTTTTTTTAATTTTTTTTTATTTGATTTCCAAACGATGGGTTAAACTGTTCTCTTTTGTTTTTGTCATAAGTCACGTAAGCAATTCACGAATTTGATGACTTAATAATACACATCTTCAGTTTTCATAAAATTCAATGAAAGATTGTAATTTAGAGACTCTTTTGGAATCTTGGAATCGGTTATAAAAACTCTTTTTTAGTTTTAAATTTTTTAAATACTATTACAATTTTAAAAACTTGTTTGAAAGATGACTTTTACAAAATTAATTTTGAATACTCTTCTCACATTTTAGTTTTTGAGACTATAAAATAGAAACCGACTAAAGTTGTTTTTCTTTTTAATTTTCACTTTTGAGTTTTAAAGTTCGAAAAAAGATTTCAAATTTGAAAACACACTGAGAAGTGTGTCCTAGTTAATAGCACAAAAGTAAATATTTGCAACTTGAATCTATTGGTGTGTGTTTTGTGTAACACTCCGAGTTTAAAACACAGCGCGAATGTATTTTTTTTTTCAATAAATAATTAAAATGAGTTTTTCAAAATTAATGTCAAGGGAATTAGAATAAAATTTTCATCAGTTCATTTCAAAAGAGAACATCTGGCCTGTGGCCACTAAACAGTATCAGAGTGCGGAAAATACAGCGAAAAAGTCATACATTAATTCCCAAAATAAATTACATTTCCCAAAACTCAAGACCCTATACAAAAGTCTAGTCTGATCATACACTAAGCTACAGTAGCACGGTCTCCACCGTATTCTCTATAAGTCTCGTCTTCAGCCAACCGTCCGTCCTTCTGCGTTGTCCACGGATACTCCGTACGTAAAGATCAGGGGAAACTAACGACGCTTCCGTCGTTAGTGTATCCGTCGGTAGGACGGGTTTGGGTAACATCTGAGGGCAAAGCCCAATTTCCACAATATAATAGCAAGGGTCACCGACCGAAATTAACAAATAATCACATAGCATATAACTCACAGCAACAAATATATTCATGACATAATATTTGATAATGATGAAAATTAAGGATGCTCATTTGAAATTCAATGACATATATGCCTTTTCAAAAATAGTAGCCAATGAATATGAAAAATATGTGGTAAGTACAACCAACACTTCAGCAATCACAATCATTAATCAGAAATTCAGATTCTATAAAGTACTCACACATATTCAATTTCCACTCATCATCATAATCCAATCGTGACCCACCGGTCAACCCCTCGATGCAATATGTATATGCTCATGTATACAATTTCTTGGAATCACCAAGGTGCAGTCACTCAACAGACCAGCACAATTTATATGTATGATAGGCTTTAACGGCCCTCAAGACCATGGTGCAATCGCTCAACAGATCAGCACCAGTGCAGTCGCTCAACAGACCAGCACGTTTCACATATTTGAATGGACCACCACGAACACGCGGCCATTCCGTAGTCCGAATAGAATGGACCACCACGAACACGCGGCAACTCTGAACCCGGATAGAACGGACCACCACAAACACGCGGCCACTCTACAACCATCACGGTTACTACTTTCACGTGTATTAGCCTCTCACAGGCCAAATACACAGAAGTTAAATTCTCGCACGGATAGAATGGACCACCACAAACACGCGGCCATTCCGTAGCCCGAGTAGAATAGACCGTCTAATACACGCGGAACTACTCTGACCTCGGATAGAACAGATCGTCTAATACACGCGGAACTATTCTATAACCCATGGTTACTACTTAACTTCACGGCCCATCACGGGCACTGCATCATCCCTGTGGCCCATCGCGGTCACCACCTGACTATGCAATGCATGAATATGCAGTGTTTTCTCTTCACATAAAACAATATGCAAAATCATAAAAATTCATGCCATCCCACCATATTTCAAAACATCTCAACATAATCAATATCATCAACAACACATCAATGATTAAACAGTCAAGCAATCATTAATAATTCACATTATCTCACAAATTCCATACTTAATCATCTCAAGTCTTTCCATTATTCCCCAAACTCTTAAAATTCACAAAACAGTGTTTAAAACTGAGTTTTCTGGAAAATACGAATCTGTATTCGAATACAGCCTCTCTGTATTCGAATACAGGAGCCAAAACAGTGCAGAATTAACACTCTGTATTCGACTACAGCCCCCTGGTAGTCGAATATAGAGGCAGTCTCAGTGCACAAATCAACATTTTTCACTACATCAGTAAAGTCCCAAAAACTTCATCACCCCCCCCACTTCAAACTATCACAAAAAATTCCATTTTAATTCGTCATAAACCTTCCAAATACTCCCCAACACGCAGGGTTCACAAAACAATGTTGAAAAACTTGGAATTTCTGAAAACTCGAATCTGTATTCGAATACAGATCCCTTGTATTCGAATACAGAAGCTGAACTGTAATTTCAACATTTTGTATTCGAGTACAGCATGTCTGTAGTCGAATACAGAAGCAAAAAACAGAACAAGAATGATCAACATAAGAACATCAGGAACAGAACCAGAATCATAATCATCAACACCAGAACATCAGAAACAAAACCAGAATCAGAATGATCAACATCACAACATCAGGAACAGAACCAGAATCAGAATCATCAACACCAGAACATCAAAAACAGAACCAAAATAAAAATGATTAACATCAGAACATCAGGAACAAAACCAGAATCAGAATCATCAACACCAGAACATCAGAAACAGAACAAGAATCAGAATGATTAACATCAGAACATCAAGAACAGAACCAGAATCAGAATCATCATCAGAAACAAAAGCAGAATGATCAACATCAGAACATCATAAACAGAACCAGAATGATCAACATCAGAAACAGAACCAGAATCAGAATGATCAACACCAGAATCATCACAAGCAAAACAGAATGATTCACACCAGAATCATCAAAAGCAAAACAGAATGATTCACACCAGAATCATCAGAAGCAAAACAGAATGATTCACACCAGAATCATCAGAAGCAAAACAGAATGATTCACACTAGAATCATCAGAAGCAAAACAGAATGATTCACACCAGAATCATCAGAAGAAAAACAGAATGATTCACACCAGAATCATCAGAAACAAAACAGAATGATTAACACCAGAATCATCATAAGCAAAACATAATGATTCACACCAGAATCATCAGAAGCAAAATATAATGATTCACACCAGAATCATCAGAAGAAAAACAAAATGATTCACACCAGAATCATCATGAGCAAAACAGAATGATTCACACCAGAATCATCAGAAGCAAAACAGAATGATTAACACCAGAATCATCATAAGCAAAACAGAATGGTTAACACCAAAATCATCAGAAGCAAAACAGAATGATTAACACCAGAATCATCAGAAACAAAACAGAATGATTCACACCAGAATCATCAGAAGCAAAACAGAATGATTCACACCAGAATCATCAGAAGCAAAATAGAATGATTCACACCAGAATCATCTGAAGCAAAATAGAATGATTCACACCAGAATCATCTGAAGCAAAACAGAAGGATTAACACCAGAATCATCAGAAGCAGAAACAGGATCATTAACATCAAAATCATCAAAAGCAGAAACAAAATGATTAACATCAGAACCATCAGAAGCGGAAACAGAGTGATTAATATCAGAACCATCAGAAGCAAAAACAGGATGATTAACATCAGAATCATCAGAAGCAGAAACAGGATGATTAACATCAGAACCATCAGAAGCAGAAACAGGATGATTATGAGAATCATCAGAAGCAGAAACAAGATGATTAACATCAAAATCATCAGAAGCAGAAACAGGATGATTATCATCAGAATCATCAGAAGCAAAAACATGAATGATTAACATCAGAACCATCAGAAGCAGAAACAGAATGATTAACATCAAAATCATCAGAAGTAGAAATAGGATGATTAACATCAGAATCATCAGAAGTAGAAACAAGATGATTAACATCAGAATCATCAGAAGCAGAAACAGGATGATTAACATCAGAATCATCAGAAGCAGAAACAAGATGATTAACATCAAAATCATCAGAAGCAGAAACAGGATGATTAACATCAAAACCATCAGAAGCAGAAACAGAATGATTAACATCAGAACCATCAGAAGCAGAAACAAAATGATTAACATCAAAATCATCAGAAGTAGAAATAGGATGATTAACATCAGAATCATCAGAAGCAGAAACAAGATGATTAACATCAGAATCATCAGAAGCAGAAAAAGGATGATTATCAGAATCATCAGAAGCAGAAACATAATGATTAACATCAAAATCATCATAAGCAGAAATAGGATGATTAACATCAGAATCATTAGAAGCAGAAATAGGATGATTAACATCAGAACCATCAGAAGCAGAAACAGAATGATTAACATCAAAATCATCAGAAGCAGAAATAGGATTATTAACATCAGAATCATCAGAAGCAGAAACAGGATGATTAACATCAGAACCATCAGAAGCAGAAACAGGATGATTATCAGAATCATCAGAAGCAGAAACAGAATGATTAACATCAAAATCATGAGAAGCAGAAATAGGATGATTATCATCAGAATCATCAGAAGTAGAAACAGGATGATTAACATCAGAACCATCAGAAGCAGAAACAGAATGATTAACACCTGAAACATCAGAAGCAAAACAGAATTATTCACACCAGAATCATCAGAAGCAAAACAGAATGACATTAAGTAAAACAAAAGTTTGACAGGCTGTATTCGAATATACACATGTTGTATTCGAATACACCTTCGAAATCAGTGAAATTTTCCTGAGACATTCAACACATTTAAAATTGTTTCTTTTGAAAAATCAGCACAACTCCAAAATAGTTTTATCACTCTTTTAAACCACAAAACTCAGACTTTTACATCAAACCAGATTTTCTAGAAGAAAACACTTTCATCAATTTTAAACCCTTTTTATTTTGAAATCATCAGCAACACCAGATTTTCATTAACAGAACAGCATGCAAGCATTTCAGCTTTCTCAAACCATCAGAACATCATGCAAGCATTTCAGCTTTCTTAAACATCAGAACAACATGCAAAGCATTTCAGCTTTCTCAAACATCAGAATAACATGCAAGCATCACAGAGCAACAAAACACCAATAGAATGCATTTTTGCATTTCAAAACAGTTTTATGACATGCATTTTAATCATATTTAAAATAACATGCAAGACATTTTTCCACTTTCCCATATAAACAACACAACTTTAGTGCATTCAGCCCAAACAGCAATCATCACAGAGCTTTTAAAACATCAAAAAAATTCATTTTTTCATTTCTTTCAAGCAACAGGCAAACCAGTTTCTTTTTGTTTAAAACAGAAATGGAAACACTAGTAATGTCATGATAGTTATGCACTTACATCCCTAATGCAACTAGAAAGTAGAAGGTGTCCTTACCCTTGTTGCGTGTTCTGCTTCTGCTCAAGTGTTTGCGTCAAAAACGGCGAAAACTCCCGCCTGCGTTTGCTGCTACAAAACTGGGTTCTCTAGCCCCGTAATGATGTGGGGATTAACTTTAGTACTTGGGGTTTTCTGGTTTGATGCTTGGATTTCCAAGTAATGACACTTTGAGGAATTCCCCTTTTTTTCTTTTGAAATCGTGACTGGAAATGGAGGAAAACAGAATAGGAGGGAAGAGTGCTGTTACATGCAATACTGTTACATGCAGTATGGGCAGTGAGGAAGGAGGAATGATGTTCTGATGTCACCATCCTTCTCACTCCTATTTATAGGCTTTTGTGGTGCCACCTCACCCGACACTTGTCTGATTTTCAGCACTTAACCAATCCCGTCGCAATTAGCCGCTAATCCCTTAATTAACTGTCCGTTAATTTAATTACTCGTAATTAAATTAATTTATTCTTAATCCAATAATTTTAATTCATCTTCCAAAATAAATATTTATATATATATATATATATTCACTCAAAACATACATATATTAAATATTTTACAAATATCCCCAAAATACCCTTAATATTAATTCCAAAATTAATATTAAATTTAAGGGTCTTACATTTTGTTACCTCGTTTGAACATTTTTTTTAGGGAAAATTACATTTATCTTTTTTGAGATTTCGTTAAAAAACATTAATCTATTATAATACATTAAAATAGACTCTCAAACCATTCATTTGACACATGATCCTATTTTATGTCACATAATTCTATTTGTGTCACTTCACTTATTTGCTTAGTTGTCATAGCTAGAATATTTTCTCTTTCTATTCTTTGTACAGTACACAATTTTATTTCATCAATAATAAACAAACATTTATTATAACTCATAATACAATAAATATTTTTCTATTATATATTTATCATTTATTAAATGTGAATCTATTCCATAACCATTTCCAATATAAGTCCAAATATCTATCATTTTTTGGCTTAACCAAAATTCAAGAAGACATCATACCACAACCTCGAGACATGAATCATTGTTTAAGCTAACTTCATCTCCAATTTGAGTATAATAAAATTGCTTTTGTGGTGTTTGATGAAATACAACAGATGTTGATATTCATTTGAGTAGCTTACTTCAGTATATCTTTCTCTTTCATGACCATCTTCTTCTTACACATGGGATTGCTAGCAACTGGAAATGCATGTTCTATTTTTTGCTTAATATTTAGTTACATAATTTTTATGTTATCTTTCATTTATAATATTAATAATAAAAAAATCTAATTTATTTAATTTATGTCGATGCCAATTATTGATATTTCATTAAACAAATCGTACGTTTTTGTTTCTTTCAATCACTTCTTATCAAGGCATTTGCTATTCTTTTTTTAAACCATAAGGTTTTGATAGTTTTTAATTTCCATCATTCAAAGTAAATTCATTGTGACAATGCATATTTTTTTAGAGCAATAAATCAACTTAACAATGGTTGGAATTTACACAATTCTTAGAAAATTAAAGTTCTCATAATAATTAAGGAACATTAATAACAACACATTTGTTTACGGGATATTTTAGATTTTTCACAAATTTGTAATGGTTATTTTATTATGATATGTCAAGTTTACGTGGAAACAATTATTTCCCCCACCTCATTTTAAATGTCTTATTTGTCATTTCTTTTTTACTCAAATTATTTGACATTTTACAATACCAATACAAAATTAATTAATTTTTTCCACTAATACTCTTATTTATTATAATTCAACTTATCAATTTTTTCCGCTAACTGCAATTAATAAAAATATTTGAGTAAATGAAACATTTTATCATTGAAATTAAATCAATTAATAATTTCTAAAGAATTGTATACATCTCAGATGAGATATTTAAAATGAGGCATGAGTGATATTGTTTTTCACACTAATACAATAAAAGCAAAGTTTCTACCGGATGCTAGAATTATTCTATTCTAAATGTATATATTTTCATAATTGAATATAATTAATGTCTTTTTTAAGTTGTGCTTATGTTATACATTTGTTTTAATTCAAACTTTTTTCTTTAAGATAGTCTATTATCATAGAAAGAAAAATAATTACTACTATCAATTCAAATCATTAAGTCATTTTTTAATTTCTTTAGTTGCCTTATAAATTTTATATATGCTAATGTCACTTTTAATATTTTTTTCAAATTATTATTTTATAATGTGAATAACACCTTGGTGTCCATTTTCTTCTCTATAATTCATACATCTAATTAACTATTATTATTTTGAAATGATATTGACAAATAAAACTGTGTAAAATAAATTATAAATACAACTATTAATATCTAAGCAATTACATTTATACTATTAAGATACAAAATTTGTTTTATAAAAATGTTAGTTTACGAAACAAAATAAAAATGAGATTTATAAATATTAATTATAAAAAAGATTTATAAATTATATATATCATATAATTTTTAATACTTATTAACTTTTTGAAAATAAATCACAAAACAGATTAAAATCTAGTACTCTTTTAGTTTGACAAAAATTAACCTCCCTTCTCGATTTTAAATCCGTTAGCCACAGTTAACTATTTAAATCCTCACTATTTATCTCTAAAGTTGATATTGAAGGCTTACGTAAACTTTCTTGTATAACCATACCTAGAAACATGAAAAGTAATACAGCATCACAAGTTATGGTGACTTTCCTCTAAAATCTGATATTTTATCTACTTGCTGCGTCTACTTTTTTTTTTCTCTCGAAAAGCAAAAACCACCAAGAAAAAAGGAACATCTTTGTTCTTGTTAATAGCCCGTTCTTTATGCGATAATTGTTTTCCAGCATCTTTTCCCCTTGTTTTAGAACAGGTTAGTAAAACACTTCGTTCTTGGTTGATTTCAAATCACTATTGGGCCTAAAATCTCGTATATTTGTTGTGTGGGTATGTTTCAGGTAAAGGGTAACAAATGGAAAATATTGGATATGAAAATCCTGACCTAGGATGTGTTCATCTGCTTGTACACTGTGTTGGGGAAGTAATTTTTCAAATAAAAAATGTGGATCCTGACTGTTACTCATATTTTGATTTGGTTGACGATGTCTGTAAATTGTTGGATATGCCTCGTGGGTGCAAAGATAAAGGTTTACCTTTTTCCCTTTCATTTTTTCATTCAGGTAGTCATGTAAGAAACCTGATTAATACTGATTCTCATGTTATTGACATGTTCAAGCTAAATAGTAATTGCATTTATATTCATTTGTATGTTACATTGTTGAATTTTGATGATAGCGATATTAATAGAGCAGTCCCTGAAATAGTAATTAGTGAGTCTGATGAAGAATGGGAAATGAGTAATGAATCTCAACAAAGTGAAGGAGAAGAAACTGATTCAATAGATATCCATACAGACAGGAAAAATGGGAATAATAATGATGAGCTAAGCGATTTTGAAAAAAAAACATGATATTATTTTTTACAATTCAGATGAAGATAATGTACCAATTTATGTTGATAGAGGTATGAAAAGAAAATTATTTGTTCATGAATCTGATGGAAAAGTGAAGTTAGAAGTTGGTTTATTGTTTGGTGATGTAAATGAGTTTAGAGCTGCCCTTAGAGATTTTGTTATACAAGAGGGATTTTATCAAGAGAATTAAAAATGAGAAGGCCCAAGTGACAGCTGTATGTGCTTCAGATGGTTGTAGTTGGCGCATTCATGCCTCTCCTACCCCAGATGGAAAAACATATAAGATTAAGACATATAACCATGTGCACTCTTGCATAAGAATATGTTGGAACTGGTTAGTACATAATTGAAATGGGAAACTGAATTCTTTATTGAATTTAAAGAGAATGTGAGTTTACAATTCTGTTTGGGCAGAATTGATAAACTTGTTACAGAATTATCCACTCCAAGAATTTGAGAGCTTGGTCTCTCCCTTCCTAATAACCACTCAGAAATTTCCTACCTTCCTTTTTCTAATTTTCCTACTTTTATTTGCATCGTAACTGCTCTAGAGCAGCAGTTACTTGTCTGATTTACAACTTAAATTGACACAATAACTGTCTACATAACAAATAACTGCCATATAAATTCAGTTTCCACTTAAAATTCTAACTCTTGACCCTCCTCTTATAATATTTAGTTATAAGAGGCCTAACAATACTCCCTCCCATAAGAGTCACCTTGTCCTCAAGGTGAAAAACAGGGAATTGCTCCATAATGGTCTCAACAGGTTCCCATGTTGCTTCAAAATCTGGTAGATCCTTCCATTGAATCAACACTTCTGCTATGCCACTGGGAGCATTGCGAACATCTTGTACAGCAGCTGGAGTAACTTGCAATTCTAGTTCCTCTGAGAGCATAGGTGGCAAAGATTGAGGTGTAGCTGAAGAAGATATGGCCTTCTTAAGTAGGGACACATGAAATACGGGATGTATCTTACTCTCTGGTGGAAGAGCTAACTCAAATGCAACTGCTCCAATCTGCTTTGAAATCTGATATGGTTCGTAAAAACGAGGACTTAATTTCTCATTTCTCTTCTTAGCCAATGACCGCAATCTGTAGGGCTGTAATTTCAAATAAACCCAATCTCCAACCACTAGTGAAATAGGACGCATGGACTGATCAACGTACTTTTTTATCTGATTCTGAGCTGTGACCAAATTGTTTTTTAGAGCATGCAACATTTGGTTCCTATCTTGTGTCATGATGTTAACTTCTTCAACAACCGAAGGAATAGTAGTCCCTTTTAGGAGATGAGGTGGGTCTCGACCATATAGTGCCTTAAAGTGGGTTAATTTTAGAGAGCTGTGATAATTGGTATTAAACCAAAATTCTGCCCAACTTAGCCACTTTGGCCATTGTTTGGGCTTAGTGCCTGTGAGTTATCTCAAGTATGTTTCCAAACACCTATTGACTACTTCGGTTTGTCCATCTGTTTGAGGATGGTAAGCAGAGCTAAATTTAAGTCTCGTACCCGCCATTTTGAACAACTCCAACCAAAAATGGCTCAGGAAAATCTTATCTCTGTCAAACACAATAGTAGAGGGGAAGCCATGTAACTTTACTACCTCTTGAAGGAAAACTTCAGCAACATCTTTTGCAGTGAAAGGATGGCTAAGTGCTAGAAAATGAACATATTTAGTCAATCTGTCCACCACTACGAGAATGACATTTTTACCTTGAACCTTAGGTAATCCTTCAATGAAATCCATAGATATATCAGCCCAAACCTGATTGGGTATAGGTAGTGGTTGAAGAAGGCCTGCAGAAGACAAAGCTTGATACTTGTTCAGTTGACACACCTCACAATTAGCCACATGCTGCTGGATATCTTTTCTCATGTCCTCCCAATACACAACCTCAAAAATTCTTTTATAGGTTCTGAAAAAGCCAGAGTGTCCCCCCACTGCTGAGTTGTGAAATTCTTGTAGCAAAATGGAAATCCTTGAAGATCCTTTCGGTAGTACCAATCTCCCCTTATAAAGCAATTTTTTATTTTGAAATGTATAGCCTAGATGAGCATTATGATCTTGGATTAGATCATGTATCAATTTTTGTAACTTAGGATCTTGATAAGTTTCCGACTCCCAATCTTCCACCTCTTCAAAGTGAACTGAAGACAAAGCTGCAAATGTCATCTTTCTAGAAAGTGCATCAGCTACGCCATTTTCTTTTCCAGGCCTATAATGGATTTCAAAGTCCAGTCCCATGAGTTTTGAAGTCCACCTGAAATATTCTTCACACATTACGCGCTGTTCTGTTAGAAATTTGAGGCTTTTTTTATCGGTGATGATGACAAAATGCCTCCCTAGCAGGTAATGTCGCCATTTTTGAACAGCCATCACAATAGCAATCAGCTCTCTTTCATAAACTGACTTAGATTGTGCTCTGTCGGATAATGTTTGGCTAAGAAAAGCCACTGGTCTCCCTTCCTGCAATAAAACTGCACCCAAGCCCTTGTTAGATGCATCAGTTTCTATGGTAAAAGTTTTAGTAAAATCTGGAACAGTTAGTGTTGGTAATTCTGCCACCAATCTCTTGAGTTGTTCTAAGGCAGCTTGGACTTCACTATTCCATTGGAAATTGTCTTTCTTCAAAAGTTGGGTCAAGGGCCTAGCTATCTTGCCATAATTTCTGACAAATCTTCGATAATACCCTGTCAGCCCCAAAAATCCTCTTAAGGCCTTGATGTCCTTGGGTGTTGGCCAATCTAGCATAGCTTCAATCTTCTTTGGATCTGCTGCAACTCCACCAGCTGAGATGATATGACCCAAATACTCTAATTGAGTCTGCCCAAAAGTGCATTTTTTCTTGTTGGCAAATAATTGATTCTCTTTCAACAAAGCTAGGACAGCCCTTAAATGTCTTTGGTGCTCCTGTTCATCTGTACTGTAAACCAAGATGTCATCGAAGAAAACCAACACAAACTTTCTCAAGTACGGCCTTAACACTTCATTCATAAGGGATTGAAAAGTAGAAGGAACATTCGTAAGTCCAAAAGGCATGACAATAAACTCATAATGCCCCTCATGAGTTCTAAAAGCTGTTTTTGGAATGTATGTTTCCCGCATCCTAATTTGATGATACCCCGATTTCAGGTCCAATTTTGAAAAAATCGTTGCGCCTCCCAATTCATCAAGCAGCTCGTCAATAATAGGAATAGGGAACTTATCTGGTATGGTTATCTTATTCAAAGCCCTGTAATCTACACAAAAGCGCCACCCGCCATTTTTTTTTTCACTAAAATGATTGGGCTAGAATAGGGGCTCACACTTGGTCTAATTATACCAGAATTCAACATATCATCTACTAATCTTTCTATTTCATTTTTTTGATAGTGAGGGTACCTATAAGGCGGCCGTATATTGGGAATATTGGCACCTTCCTTCAAGATAATAGCATGGTCTTGCCTTCTAGTAGGGGGTAGCCCTTGAGGTTCTTGAAAAACATCACCATATTCTTCTAAAATAGTTGCTGTCCATTCTGGTTTGTCACCTGTAACTTCAGTTTTGGCTTGTAGTTGATGGTATTCCACACTAGAATCCTTGGCCTTGATCATTTAACGCTTTCAAAAGGGACTTTAGAGATGCTACAGCTCTAGTTAAATCAGGGTCCCCTTTCAAAGTGTGATAACCATTTCCAATAGGAATTCTAAGTGTCAACTCACGAAAATTGGCTCTAATTTCTCCCAGGCCAGCCAACCATTCCACCCCCAACACTACATCCACTCCTCCAAGATCAAAGACATAAAAATCTTGTTGCACTTTGAGTCCTTGTATCACCAATTTTAATTGAGGACACACTCCTTCACAATCAAGTTTTCTCCCATCTCCTACTTCCACCGTGTATTTGGATGTTGCAAACATTTGCAAATTATGTTCCTTCACAAAAGTGGCTGAAATGAAATTATGTGAAGCTCCACAATCTACAAGGACCATAACATGTTCCTCGCCAATCATTCCCCTTAACTTAATGGTTTTCTTCGAAGTGAGACCAGCAATGCTACACATAGACAATTTGAGGTCTTTCAATTCTTCCTCCACTTCCACTAGATTCGGTTCCTGCAACTCACAGTTCTCGTCTTCCTCACCCAAAACCAGCACGTGCAACTGCTTGTTCACACACACATGGCCTGGACTAAACCTCTCATCACAGCGAAAACATAATCCCTTCCTTGATTTCTCTTGCATTTAAGCCTCGATTAACCTTCTGAATCCTCTGCCTCTAAAAGTTCCAGCGGGCTTTGCAACACTTCCTTCCCCTGAAGAACTTCCAATCATTCCACAATCTACAAGGACCATAACATGTTCCTCGCCAATCATTCCCCTTAACTTAATGGTTTTCTTCGAAGTGAGACCAGCAATGCTACACATAGACAATTTGAGGTCTTTCAATTCTTCCTCCACTTCCACAAGATTCGGTTCCTGCAACTCACAGTTCTCATCTTCCTCACCCAAAACCAGCACGTGCAACTGCTTGTTCACACACACATGGCCTGGACTAAACCTCTCATCACAGCGAAAACATAATCCCTTCCTTGATTTCTCTTGCATTTAAGCCTCGGTTAACCTTCTAAATCCTTTGCCTCTAAAAGTTCCAGCGGGCTTTGCAACACTTCCTTCCCCTGAAGAACTTCCAACTCCTGACGTTGTAGTTTGCATTTGTTGCTTTACCCCTGGTTCCCATGTCACCGTTCTAGTATTATTGAAAGTTCTCATTGGTTTACCCCCAGAAGACGCGGAATTGCTCCCCTTGTTGATTAAACTGTTCTTCTCATCAACTCTCTGAGCGAAGTCCATTAATTCTGCAAGAGTCTCCACTGGGTGTAATTTTAATTCTGCGCTTGTCACTTCCTTAAGTCCATTCAAAAAAATTCCTTTCAAATATGCTGGTTCTGCACATTTGAGTGGGCCTGCGTATAGTTCAAACTTTTCTCGATACTCTTCGACTGACCCTATTTGTTTGAGACTTAGTAACAATTCAAAAGGGCTTTCAACCATAGATGGTTGGAAACGCTTAATCACATCGGCACGAAAATCATCCCAAGTAGGATGTTTGATTCCCACCATTGGTACCATGTCAAAGCCTTTCCCTCCATAGCCACCATTACCGCTTGCAACTTCTCTGCCCCAGACATTCCTTTCAGATCAAAGTATCTTTCCACCCTAGTCGTCCATCCATACGCATCTTCACCATCAAAGATGAGTATTTCCAATCTCCTCCACCTTTCGACCCTGTTTCGCGAGTCTAGGGAATTTTCTGGCCTCTCTCCACACAACACAGCACGACTCCCATCGCTGGAATCATCTCCTGCCTCGCGTGAATTAGCCTGACAGCATCAGCCAAGTCATTCAATTGGCGACTGGCTTCCAACCGCTCCACCCTCTCTTGTTCCATATGTTTTTCCCACGTTTCACGCAAAGCCAGCAACCCTTCAAACCCTCGTTCCAGAAATTCCATACGTGCTTCCATACTGCGTGCTTCCATATTGCGCGCAAATACCATGAATTTCTCCTGGATTTTTGTTGCTTTGATACCAGTGTTGGAACTGGTTAGTACATAATTGAAATGGGAAACTGAATTCTTTATTGAATTTAAAGAGAATGTGAGTTTACAATTCTGTTTGGGCAGAATTGATAAACTTGTTACAGAATTATCCACTCCAAGAATTTGAGAGCTTGGTCTCTCTCCACACAACACAGCACGACTCCCATCGCTGGAATCATCTCCTGCCTCGCGTGAATTAGCCTGACAGCATCAGCCAAATCATTCAATTGGCGACTGGCTTCCAACCGCTCCACCCTCTCTTGTTCCATATGTTTTTCCCACGTTTCACGCAAAGCCAGCAACCCTTCAAACCCTCGTTCCAGAAATTCCATACGTGCTTCCATACTGCGTGCTTCCATATTGCGCGCAAATACCATGAATTTCTCCTGGATTTTTGTTGCTTTGATACCAGTGTTGGAACTGGTTAGTACATAATTGAAATGGGAAACTGAATTCTTTATTGAATTTAAAGAGAATGTGAGTTTACAATTCTGTTTGGGCAGAATTGATAAACTTGTTACAGAATTATCCACTCCAAGAATTTGAGAGCTTGGTCTCTCTCTTCCCAATAACCACTCAGAAATTTCCTACCTTCCTTTTTCTAATTTTTCTACTTTTATTTGCATCGTAACTGCTCTAGAGCAGCAGTTACTTGCCTGATTTACAACTTAAATTGACACAATAACTGTCTACATAACAAATAACTGCCATATAAATTCAGTTCTCACTTAAAATTCTAACTCTTGACCCTCCTCTTATAATATTTAGTTATAAGAGGCCTAACAGAATATCAAAGAACTCGAATGTCACATCCACTTGGATTGCAACAAAGCTAGATAGTAAACTAAAGGCTGAACCAAATATGAGCTATGCAAGTATGAGACAAGAATTGATAGATAATTATGGCATGGAACCAACTCGTGTATCTAAGCTTTATCGAGCAAAAAAAAAAATTGAGACAAGACAGTAAAGGGGTTCATGCACTTTCTTATAATGACATGCCAGCTTGGGCTTTATCTGCTTTGGAAAATAATCCTGGATCTATAATAAAGCTAGAATTGGAACCCCAACTCAACAAAAACCCCAAGTTTAAGAGGTTTTTTGTCTGCCTAAATGCATTGAAAAATGGATTTGTTAGGGGTTGTAGGCCTTGGTTTAGAGCTGATGGATGTCATCTAGAAGGACCGTGGAGGAGTATTACTCTCAGCTGTAGCAGTTGATGGTAACAAAGGCATGTTTCCAATTGCCTTTGCAGTTGTTGAAGTTGAGTGTAAGGAGTCATGGATTTTTTTTGTCCTTGTTACGGGATTAATTGAATTCTGTTTCTAAGTGGAAAGATAGGCAAGTGACTATCATGTCAGATATGCAAAAAGGGTTGCATAATGCAGCTTCAGAAATATTTCCTTATGGAAAACACAGGTAACTAACTGTTTTACTGTATAATTTTTCTTATTGAAAACTCATATAGCAAACTATTCCACTCATTATCTATTGTATTGATTTTTTGTTTGTCTCTTATAGGTACTGTTGCAATCATTTACTAAACAATTTCAAACTAATATTTAAGTCGTTGCTTCTAAGTACACAATTTTGAATTGTTGCAATGGCATAGAATTATTTTATGTTTGAGAAATCCATGGAAAAACTTAGAAAGTTGAGCAACGAGGCTGCAGATTGGTTGTTAGACAGTGAAAGGCCTAAAAGAATGTGGGCTAGACATACTATTGATCCTGAGTGTAAAGCTGATCATATAACAAAAAATGTGTCAAAGTCCTTTAATAGTTGGTTGGGAAATGATAGAAAGAAGACAATTTTGCCAATGGTTGAGTCTATTACCTGTAGGTTGATGGCCAGGTTTCATAAGAGATATAAAAAAAATTGTGATTTTGAGAATGTTATCACACCTAATATTAGAAATGTGATCGATACTACAATGCAAGATGGAAGAATGTGCACAACCACATATACAGGTGATGATGAATTTAGAGTGAAAGATGGATTTACCAACTTTGCGATGAACTTGAGGACTAGAACTTGTGATTGTGGTTACTGGAGGCTATCTGGTTTACCATGCAAGCATGCATGTGCATGTATTGCTTACAAGAGGACTAATGTGGAGATGTTTTGTGTTTGTGCTTACACTACTAAAACTTATTGTTTATGTTACAATGAGATCATACATCTCATGCCTGAAGTAGATTCTAATAAAAGAGGTTGTTATGGAAATGTTGATCCTCCTGTGCTGAGAAGATTGCCAGGAAGGCCAAGATCTAATAGGAAGAGAGGTATAACTGAAGGTCCAACAGGTCCTTAGGATGCAAGAAGATCAAGCACAGTTAAATGTAGCAATTGTAATGAGTTTGGACATAACAAACGGGGATGCCAAAGAGATAAAACCAAAAAACAGGTGTTATTTCTCTCTGTGATGTTAATTACTAACTCTTTTGTTATTGCATTAATGTTGGTATGTTTGTTTTATTTACAGAAAAAATTATGGGTGAGACGTCCAACTTTAAGTCAAGTTACTCGTGAAATACATTTTACTTCAAGCCAAGTACAAATGAGTAGCCAAACCACTCATGAAAGTTAATAGATTTTTTCACAGAACAAGAAGAAGGGAGCTTTAGAGACTTACATCTATTTATAATCCAAATTGCCCATTAACAGATATTAATACTTGTGGTAGTCTTTTTGAAAGTCTTTTTTTTTTTTTTAATAGGGACTTATATCACAGTTTTTGCATAATATGCTATATATTTTGGGTTTGACAATGAATTCAATCACATCAGTAGAACAATATTTTGAATTTCAACATCTCACTGGTTAAAAAATATGAAAAGGAGAGTTTGGTTTCAATTGTATCCTTGGTATATATTATAGCTATGTTAATGTGTTAGTTTTTTGTTTTTTACAAGTAGTTATGACATTAAAAAGCATAAGGCATGTCAAAGCAATCCAGTGCGACAAAACAAAGTGCATCTGGACAAAATCTTTGATATAGTAACATGTATGATAAAAAATAACTGGCTAAATAGCACCCGTCCCTTAACTTAATTTCAGTTAACGTTTTAGTCTTTTATCTTTTTTTTTTCAATTTGGTCCTTTATTTTAATTTTAAGTGACAATTTGATCTTTTATGTTTTAAAATGTCAACAATATTATCCTTTTTTTTTACAAAAATTCAAAAAATTCATTAAAATTTTCAACCAACACCCATTAAATTAATTATATTATTTAATATAATACAAATTTCATCAATTTCGTAACTCAAATCTTTAAATAAATTCATATAAAAATTTCATCAAATTTCATTCTTTATTTGATGTTGTTAGAGATAGAAATATGAGTTTATTTGAAGATTTGAGTTTTGAATTTGATGAAATGTGTATTATATTGAAGAATATAATTAATTTTATGAGTTTTTGTTGAAAATTTTGATAAATTTTTTGAATTTTTGTAAAAAAAAAAGGATAACATTGTTGACATTTTAAAACATAAAAGATCAAATTGTCACTTAAAATTAAAATAAAGGATCAAATCGGGAAAAAAAAATATAACAGATTAAAACGTTAACTGAAATTAAGTTAAGGGATCACGTATCCTATTTAACCAAAATAATTCAAACTAATAGATACACGGGCTATGCCCCACAAATTACAAAGAACCGAAATTGGACTTTGCTGGACAACAACACAAGCATTCCCCAGAACAAATTTCGATGCCCAAAATAAGTATTACACAACAAGCTTTCTATAAAACAATCAGCTCCATTACATTTTATCACCAACGTGTACTGTCATATATCAGTACGTCCCAAACCACTAGCAATCTTTTCAATATTCTTTTTTATGGGACTTATATCATAAACTGGAAAATCACCATATTTAGAGCACAGTTCAGAATCAAATTCCAGCATTTACACTATTTACACAAAGTATTTACTTCAATACATGGAATAAAATTCCAACACAATTCTAGTTCCAATCAATTCCAACATTACTAGATAGAACACTAGACTTCACTCAGGTCAGTTTACTTTAGCAACATGTTCACATCTGCTATATTGTTAATTACAAATTTACAATATCCTAGCCTCCCCTCTAGCTCCATCAATGGTTTATGATGTCTTTGTTTGATGACGCTGGACAAAATCTAAAGTAGATTTTAGTTAGACAAATCAACAAACACCTTGTGCTCCAATTACATATGTAGCATCTCAAAATACACAAAACGTCAATCAATTTGAACAATAAAATGCAAAAAATATATCAAGATCGTCCATGAAGGAGAAAAGGCAAAGGATATGAGACTATAAAGATTCAGATTTACTCATCAACTTTAATCAATTATTGATTAATTTAATGACTTGTCGTCAAAATTATAAATCTTGTAACATGAATATTTTTGTCATATTTATAAATATTTTTTCATTTTATGCTATTAATACAAAGGATATGAATTTGTTCATAGATAAACCCTATTGATATTTTAATGATATTAAATTTGTGTTGTTTTCGATGGTATACTAACAATTTAAATGAATATATCTTTTAGTCAAAAAAAAGTTTTGAAATTGAGATTACCAAGTAAAAATATTTTATTTGTACATTAGCTTAATTTTTATAATTCCAAAAAATATCATGATTTATTTTACTTATTATTAAAAATATATTTCAAAAATTAGATTTTTCTATTCTCTTCTTCAAACTCTTTTAAAAAAATTATATTATCAAACAAATATTCTCATTTTCTCTTTTTAAAACAATTTTCAAAAGTTAGAGTATCATCTTTAAAACAATTTTTTAAAATAGATTTATCAAAACTAATTTAAAATTAATTCAAACAGACCTTTATTTTTAAAACTCAATTGTCATAAAATAATTACATTATTTGGAAAGGAGAGATGGTCGAGAGATGTCTGTGGCACTAACAATACCCAGCTATCACCACCACGGTATCTACGCTACACTCTTCGCCATAGCCAAGTACAACAAAAGCACGATGGCGAGCAGCAGCAACAACAATTCAGGTGCATTCACAACAATCAAAGAGAGAATCACTTTCGAGAAAGACATCAAGAAAAGCAAGTTCATCGCCATTGCTGGTTCCGTCTCCGACGACAAATCCGCTATGTCTTTCCTTTCTCAGGTAACTTCCTTTTACTCTCTTAATCATTTCCTCGATTCCTTCTTTTTTAATTGTTATAACATAGTCAATCAATTCATCATTTTTCTCACTTCGTGTTTGTTAATAGGTCCGGGATCCAAAGGCTACCCACAATTGCTGGGCTTATAAGGTACCTTCATGTTTTTTTCTTTTTTCACAAATTGGTTTTGAAGTTTTGACCGTATGGAAAAATTGTCTCTAGATTTTGTGAATTAGCAAACTAGTATACAATCATTTGGCTTTTACACACGGTGTCACCGTAGTCCTTAATTTATCAAAATTACTAAAATATCCCCAAATGTGTCTTCTTAATTAGTTTGATTTTCAAATGTGTTTTTGTTGATCAGTATGGTTTTCAAATATGTCTTTTGTTTGTTCGTTTGGACCATGAAATTACTTACAAAAGACTAGTGTTGTTAAATAGTTACTAGAGCATAGCAGAATTCAGACAAATCTCTAGAGTTCCACAATACGTTATTTAGTACAAAATGTTGTCAAATAGTGGCTTTAGAGGCGCTGTAGCACTGTTGCATAGATGAATTTTAACAAATCACTATTTTTTGCGATTGACAGTATTGTAGAAGACGCACTCAAGAATTTTTGAAGTTTCAATGTATTTAGAGACTATAATGACATCACCTCACGCATTTAAGGACTAAAATGACTATTTACTCATTGAATAATACACCTTGAAATCGGAAGCTTCAGTTAAAATGATCCCTCGATTAACTTATGTCATTTGAGGTTATTAGACTCACAAGTTGTTTCCTCACTAGTTAGTTAGTTTCTTTATAATTTTTTTTTATTGGATTGGAACATAAAAGAAGTATAGTAATGTATGATGTTGTTACTAATGAGTTTCTGCATGTGTGCACTTATCTTTTGTTTTGTTCATTGGTTATTTTGTTATTCATTTTACATCTTTTTAATAGGTGGGGGATCAATACCGATCCAATGATGATGGTGAACCTTCAGGTACTGCTGGGAAACCAATATATTCTGCTATTTCTTCTTCAGGAATAGATAGAGTAATGGTGGTTCTGATCAGGTTAATACTTTAACAACCTTATTTTAACATTTCACATATGTATATTAATGTCAAAGTCAATTAATTTGAGCTAATGTGATTGTGGATTATATTATACATTTTAAGCATTAAGCAGTTCATCCTTTGGTATTGAATTTAAAACATGATTTGTATTGCGATCTATATTGAATTTCAGGTATTTTGGTGGTATCAAATTAGGCACCGGGGGATTGGTCAGGGCTTATGGAGGAGTTGCATCAGAATGTCTGAAGAATGCTCCAACTTGCCTAGTGAAAACAAAGGTGGTTCATTTCCTATCCTGTAATGTATCTTTGGCTTTATCTATACCTAGCTAGAGTTTTTCTTTCTTGAAGCTTTTTGGAACTCGTTATACTTACGATGTGTGGATTTATTGAATAAAATTATGAAAATTGTAGGTGCCAATGGGGGTAGAAGTTCCATTTGACTTACTTGGAGTGCTCTACCACCAGGTTTGTTCTTTGCATATTCTTATAGTGTGACTTGGGTTGGACAATAGAAAAGACTGATGAAAAGTATGGCATTTTCTTAAAAGTATGTTTGGATATTCATATTTAATTGTAGTAGTTAATGAATTGTGCATCAGTTTTGAGCAGCAAATCTTGATTTATTTTATCCATTCCTTGTTTTCTGTCTGTCATGTCTGGGGAGTGTGATTAACTTTTGCTCATTAGGATTTGTTTGGAAGGGGATTCTAAGAGTGGAAGGAAGAAAAGAGAAAGGGTTATGAGCTCTGATGCACGAATACACCAATTTCCTCGCTGTATCCGTGTTGGATACGCATCTGACTAGGATATGTCCTGATACACCAAGAATACGTATCCAAAAGGTATCTGGGAAGAACAGCTCAAAACAAATGTCCGGTTACGTAACAGTTTTGCTCGGATATGCTGTAACTTTCCCTAACTTGAGGAGATGATACGCTGTCTTCGCAACTTTTCTCCATCTCCACTATTCTTTCCAGTTTCCACTTTGATTGCAAGTCGCAACAGCAAATATATAAATCAAGCAAAGACAGAATAGTGAGATTACTTTAAAAAACCCAGAAAAAGTGAAAAACAGAGCACCACGCTGTTTTCTTCTGTCAGTGGCCAATGTGCAGCTTCAAAAAGCTAGAAGAACAAGAACAGGGCTTCCGCAGGTGGGCGGCGCGCACACTTCCTTGTCTTGCTTCTTCGTCACTTTTTCCAGCGCAGCTGCGCAACCTTCATGCTCTGTTCTTTCTTCAGAACATGCAAACAAGAGAATGGTTTATCATAAAGTAATGATAAACCATTCTCTTGTTTGGTAGCATTTTAAAACAAAGGGCGAGATAGGAGTCTAGTATTCCTTCCTCCTTCCTTTCTTTCCTTTCCTTTCCCTCCCTTCCCTTTCTTTTCTATCCTAACTTCCCGTCAAAGCCTTTTAGATTTTTCTTGTGAAATGAATCTAATTCAGGAATGCCAATAAATCTTGCTTCTAATACTTGTGCTAATAGTATTTTAAGATGGTAAGAAGTGTAACTTTATAAATATGTGGTATGTGTATATATATAAACAAAGAGGAGTGCTAGCAACACAATTTTTAACACATTTTCTAACACTCTTAGTTGCACAGTCATAACTACCACCCAAATCTCTTGCTTTAATTGCAAGAGTTGTATGGTTATGTGTTTCAGTTAAATATATATATGCATCTTATGCTCGTTGTTAATGTCACTTTTCAGCTGCAGTCTTTTAATGTCGAAGACATGAAGCAGGATTATGATACGGGTAAAGATGACATATCAATGGTTACTTTTAAGGTTGATTTTGACAAAGTTGAGAAATTGGAAGATACTCTTAAATCCAATTGTAGCCGAGAATTGAAGTTTTATAAGCATTGAGACTTCACACGAGACTTGAATTATATAGTTTTCATGTAATATTTTTTCTCATACACATGGTAGATGCAACTTCATTTGAAGATGTGATGAATGGGGCACACAGGCTCAGTGCATATTAAAGTTTTGCCCTGCGTGCTGCTAATAGGATTAGTTTTCTTTTATGAAACCTGGTTTACACTTTGGATTTTTAGGAATTATTGTAATATTGTAACTGTTACACTATTTGTATATTCAATAGAAACTTTTACAAATCTTTATTTATACATAGGGGAATATATTTGTTTAGCTTTATATGAATTATGAAATAACGGGCTAAGGGACACCCAAGGGTAGAGCTGTCATCGCACTAAACCGAAGAAGAGTCCAATCACATAATGGACCAGTTTGGTTCAGGCTGCATTTTGAAGATTTTAACACGTACCCATAAATTTTACTTTTACTCCCACAAATGCAAGAAAATAACTTTTTTGTTTTCGTATAAATCATAAAATCTGAAATTTTTCACCATTTCATTATTTGACATTTTTGATAAAAAGTGAGTGATTATTTTTTAAACTCTACTGAAAAACTTTTTCAAGTTTTTCGGTACTCAATACACCTCGAAAAACTTATTTTTTTCAAGTTTTTCAGTATACAATATTCTCTGGAAAATATTTTTCAAGTTTTTTGGTACACATGTCTATACCGGAAAACTTTTAAAGTTTTCCCGTAATTATTCTAAACTCTAAAATTTTTTTTAAAAAAAATATACTATAGAAAACTTTTTTCAAGTTTTCTAGTACACATGTCTATACCGGAAAACTTTTTTCAAGTTTTCCAGTAGTTATCCTAAACCCTAAAAATAAAAAAATAAAAACACTCCGAAAAACTTTTTTTCAAATTTTTCGGTACAAATGTCTATACCTGAAGTTTTTTTTCAAGTTTTTCAGCAATTATCTTAAATCCTAAACATTAAAAAAAAATTAAAAATTTAGTATGTACAAGAAAACTTGTGATGAAGTTTTCCTGTAAACACATTGTATCGGAAAACTTTTTAAAAGATTTCTGATACACGCATTTTTACTCTTCTGTACTGAAAAATTTTAAAAAAGTTTTCCGATAAAAACCTTGTGTCTTGGAAATATTTTTAACATGTTTTTCGGTAACTTCTGAAAAACTTTTTTTTTCTTTTCGAACATCTTTGATGATAAAAAAAAAAAGTAAATTTGAGTTGATAAAATAGTAAAAAAAACTCAAAAATATATTTGACATTTTTAAAAGTTTGTGAGATATAGATACAAATATATTACAAAAAATTTCGCTACATTTTATGAAGACCGGTCCACTTTGTATGGTCTACGGAGGCTATTGTGTTCAATCTGTTTTTTTTTTTTTGTTTCTATATTTTTTTCAAAACACAACACAAGCGCCTTAAGTCCCCTGTCACCACTAACTATAGTAGAAATAAAAGCAATGACTTGTATAGTCATTTTAGTCCTCGAAAAAAGTTGAGAGAAACAATTTATTCCTTAAAAAAATTAAAAGTAATTTTCAATCTTTGAGAATATTAAATTAGAATAAATTAGTCTTTATTTTTTTTTACATTTTATTTATTTGATGAAGAAAACATAGAGGAGCTAAAATATAGAGGGACAAATGAGATGATTATTTAGTAGTTTAATACAAAAGAAAGTTTAATTTATATATACCGATAATATAAAGTTATTTTACACTTATCTATTGAGAATAATCGATTTTCACACGTCAACTTAGAATTCGTTTGTTAAGTCTCTTTGTGAAAAAATCACTTTAATAATAATAATAATAATAATAACAATAATAATAATAATAATAATCACTTTTAGGAATTCTCATCATTTTTGTTACAAATTTTAAAAAAATATAACAAAAAAAAAATATCTAAAAGCTATTTCAAATGAGAATCTATGTTGATTAGCTTCTCTCAAAAATTATTTTTCATTATTGTTTATTTTTATAAATGTTTTCATTATAGTTAACAATAACAAAATAAATTCAACATTTTTAAAAATCTCTAAATTAACACAAAATAACTTTTTTATAATCAATAACAAACGGACTCTTAAAATATTTGGATAAAATAAAAATTAAAAAAACTACAAATAAATATGATCTCAATTGAATGAAAAATGGGACAAGGGTTATTGAGTTAGTTACCTATTTAGGATTATATTTAGGTTTTTTTTAGTTTTAATTCAATTAAATTATGTTAATTCTTATTGGAATGATAGTGTAAATTTTTCTTTACATATAAATTA